>VXAY01002056.1:324857-363942 GCA_013399855.1 Oxyruncus cristatus
GGGGGAGGCTGGAGGGCCGGTGGCACCGGCCCGGACAGGCTTTCCCGGGCGTGGAACAAGTTCAAGCTGAGTAACCAAAGAGTGACCGGCAGCTGTTGGTGGTGGTTGTCTGTGGAAGGTGGTTTAAAACCCACCCTATACTAAAAGTTTGCCTCTCCGGTTAAGTCTGTAAACAGTTCCTTTAGAAACCCAAACCAGACATTCTTCCTTTCCTTCTGTATACTGAGCCTGTGAAAGGCTGGATTTCTCTGAGTTGTGGGGTTTGTTTTCTTTTCCTTTTCTTTTTTTTTTTTTTTTTTTCGTCTTTTAACCTCTTTTTAAGAAAGGTAATGGACAGCCTAAAAATTGGTTTATTCACTACGTTGTTAGGGCAAGAGTATTAAATGTCCTGGAACAGGAGGGGAGGACTTCTAAGCCCTAGAAGTGAGATGTGTAGTTAAGTGTCAGATGTGCTAACAGTTGTAGTTAGTGTAGCCATATGTAACTGTTTGACTCTTCATTGTTATGGAGAAAAAAAAAACACCTCTCCCTTCTCCCGAAAACACCCTGAAGCTTAACTGAGTTTCTTCTGTGCCTTGTTATGTAGGTCAAGTTTCTCCCTCCTCTTTTTTATTTTTTTTTCCTCCAGCAGGAGGAAACTATTACAGTATTTTGATTTCTGCTAGAAACAATGCATGAAACATTATCAGCCCTTTGCCACTACTTGTTTGTCTCGGGGCAAATGAAGCTGATGCAAATGTGTCAGCTTTGGGGGCAATAAAAATAGGTATTTTTAATTAGCAGCTTACTGGTTGTTCAACTATATGGCATGTTTAAAGCTAATTAAATAGCATACTGAACTCAGTGCAGAATTGAGCATTATCCATTACTTCTTATGCAAACTTGTTATCTAAGAATATGAATGTTGCTTGGATCAAGTTCTTGCGTATATTTTCATCCCGTGTATAGACCTTGTTGATATTCCTCTGAAAAGCACCAGAGTTCTAGTTTAAGTGCTGACATTAGATGCCCACCTCCTGACACAGAAGGAGGAATGATTCCACTAGTGTACTCATGTATTCTGTGTGGGAATATTGGCTTTGAATCACTGAAGTGTTGCTTTATAGAGTAGTAAGGAATTTTTGAGAGAACAAAGTGAAATTTCATAATTGAATATATAAATTTCAAATATGTGAGTCTGCCATTTTGCTATGTGGAAAATTACCATGTATTAGGAAAGAGGGAGGCAAACTAAGTTCTTGGCTGAAATTCTGCTAGGCCTTTCAATTTTGACCCTATCTAATGTTTTATTCTTTGGAGTACCAGAGGACTATTAAGGCTTAAGAACATGACTTATGATGTGGAAACTTATAAATAGCTGAATTGTGCTGTGTGACACAGTTCAATTCTAAAACTATCAAAAATGTTCTTTTGTCTTATGCATTCAAAATTCCATTGTAGGCTCTGGTGTCCGTTTTAAAATGTGCAGTCTTTTACACAGCTTGGGAGTTGTAATGTCTTCATTTATCCTCCCAAATAAAATTTAAAAACAATTTTACAGGCCTGGCCACTCTCCCAGAATTTTTTCAGATGGGAAGCATATATTGTCTCTTTTGTAACTTTTTTACTTTTGCAGGTTACTGTTTAACCGCTTAAGGGCAGGCGTTGTAGGTGAAGGTTAATAGCGTTGGAAAAATTACCTGAGGAGCTTCATGCTGCTCCACCGTCGGCAGTTTCACCTCTCAGAGCTCCTTGCATTTCTCATGAAGAAGTACAGCCTCTCTCTTGGGTCTGCTAAGCTTGTGCCTTTCCCTCCACCCCACTCTCTAATAGTCTGGACTACAAATACTGAAACAAACCTACTGGAGCTGAAGGTAGCCTCACTAGCTAGGAGGAGGATTTTGGGTGGTCAAACATGTTCTGACAAAGTTCCACAAGATAAATTACCCACCACTTAGATGACAATGAATGGTTGGTAACATCAAAGTTTTGGGAGATCAAGTAGCACAAAGAGAAGACG
This sequence comes from Oxyruncus cristatus, assembly GCA_013399855.1. Taxonomy (NCBI): domain Eukaryota; kingdom Metazoa; phylum Chordata; class Aves; order Passeriformes; family Cotingidae; genus Oxyruncus; species Oxyruncus cristatus. Next base: position 326,857 of record VXAY01002056.1, read on the forward strand.
AATACAAAAGGAAACTGCAGTAAAAGAGGTCAGATGTTATGAAAATAGTTTGCTCTGGGCTTTTTGTTTTGTCTTTTTCTGTATTTCAGATAAAATAATGGAATTCTTAATCTACATTCCTCACCTGAGGACACTTCCTAACAAGTCCTGTGCTTTTTTTCCTGTGTGCTTTTTTAATTACCCTGATAGCTAGTTCTGTTCTTGCAGCTGTGCTGCAGAAGTTTCCAGCTTGTAGGTGTGATTTCTAACTGACATAATGTTGTAATAAAGTTATAGGAGTATCAGCTCCTACTTAATCTGCATACTATAATGTTTAATGTGTTGTCCATTAAAATAAAATTATTGAATTCTTCAGTGTTTCTATCTCTTCTCCTTGTGAGTTCTCTTTAAAAGCGTTATTGAGTGCATTTGCACTCTTTGATTTGTTTCTAATTTTCTTGTTTTTCAGTTACTGCATAGGAAAAAAAAATATTGCAGCTCAGTGGCATTAGTAGGTGCCTCATATGTAGGTAGAAAATATGCTTAACAGTTCTTCCCCATGACTGTATTTATCTTGGGCTTAGGTATGCCGTCAGTGTTCACATAGCTTCTTGGAGTTGGACCAAGTCTCTCGAGTTGACAGGGTCTGATAGCCAGAAAGATGCCCTGTATGTAATTCACCAAGCCTTCACAGGAGAAGTTGAGTATCTGTAATGGAGAATTTCCCTGAACTTGCTGAGAGGAAAATCTTTTCAGGCACTTCTAGACTGTTCAGGTGAATCATTTTCATTGAACCCAGAAGTAATGACTCTGTGTTCTTGTTCTGGGTCTCTAAACCACTGCATTATATCAGATCTATCCTGTGTATGTGCAGTTGTATCTATCGAATCTCTCATCTCTGTAGTCTGAGAAGGCATCTTGGCCAGTGCTGTCTCTGCACCGTGTCATGCTGCACTGAAATTGCTAGTGCACATAACATGCTGCTGGCCTGCTTGTCATGTGAATGGAAGACCAGCCTGGAAAATCCTGTCTGGTTATTTGGATGTGTGAATTATTCTTCTGATGCTCTGCAACTCTCTTTTCATATTCCCACATAAGTATTTTTCAAATTTTTCTTCCACTTTATAAGTTTGGAGGATCTGAGTTTTACTGGCTGTACCTGTGAACAGAGTGCTCTTAGCATATGTCAGGGTGTTAAGTGACTGAAACAAGGACTTCCTACTGAAGGCCTTTTGCTTGTTCCTAATAGTACTTTTTTTCTTTCACTGTTCCTAAAATTACTTCACAAAAAAAAAAAAAAAAATCATGTTGTTCCCCTTTTGTCATTATAAGCCTCCCACTTTCTTCTGAGGGTGTGATGAGTGAGGAGCAACCAGACTGGCCTGCCTTCCTAGGACTAGATTCAGAAAGAGCCAGTATATTGTTTTAGGTCATGCAGATTTGAATGAAGATAGTGAAGTCAAGATAAGGTAAAATATTTTTGACTCCAAAATTCTAAGCTTGGAAATGTATAACCAAGGTTTTGTTTTCTTTGTGTATACTGCTAGTAGATAAATATATTTCAGATTCTCTCAGAGGATAAAAGACAATATTTGCTTGATAGCAACACATAGTTGAGTCTGCTATTTATTCCCTGAAATAAAATTGCAAAACTGTTTTCTTTTGCAATATCAAGCAGATGGGGTAAAGAAGATTGAGAGATGCTGTGGAACTTGGGAAGATCATGTGTAGTGGAGTGTGCTTAAATAGGAAGGATATAGCCTGTCTTGGAATTCAGCCACATCATGTACTGTCTCATGAAATTCTTTTCAAATTGATGTCTAACAATAAAGCTGCTGCTTCTGGAGGTTGCTGTCTGCCTAAGTGTATGCTTTTTCCTTGGTGAGAAAGGAGAATATTGGCCAAATTGAAGTAATGGTGGTCATCCTATCTGAAATATAACTGAGCCCTCAGATGAATTTCCACATTAATTAGGAGATTTACAAAAGGGCTGAAGGTGGGGAGACTTAAATAGCAAGCACCAGTGCTAACAAGCAAGACTGTTGTTAAATAGTTAATAACAGATGGCTGAACTTCTGATGCAAATGATGAGACAGAACAAGAGAAGTTCTCTGCATCCTGACCCAGGGACTCCTCACTGCTGCCATGGTAACTAACATTTTTTTTCTCTTCAGTTTTAGCAAAGTTTATGAAACTGAAGATAACTTGTTGGTTTTATGACTTTAAAATAAATTTTAAAAAGCAAAGCAAACCAGCTGGAGAAGGAGAAAAAGTAAACTAACAGAAAGTGAATATGAATTCCTGGAGGTTTTGCATATTTTAGTTCCCATAACTTCTTTCTGAAAGATATTTGAAGTACTGTATACTTTATAATGCCTGACAGTTAAAGCATTAGTTTAAATACAAAAGTTCATAGTCTGAGCAGATCTCTCTGAGTCCTTTTTGTTTAACTTATAACATTCATTTAACTCGAACAGCATTGCAAGGGGGAAAGGGAGAAGGAGGTAGGAAGCTGTGCATTTGACCTGGGTATGGTACAGAGGGGTGAGGAAGAGCCTGTAGCTGGTGGGGTGGATGTGGCTTTTCATCTGACTTGCATGTGCAGCCAGGCATTTGTCCTCCTTGTGGGAGCTGGGGAATGTCACTGTAGGACTGTAGAAGTCTGTAGCAGTGGCCACGGAGGGACGTGAAACTGCTGCTGGACAGGGTAGGACCTTCTCTGCACCTTTGGCTCAGCTGTTGAAGCGTGGGTGAGTATTCTGGAGATATGTTGCTACAGCCCTGCTTTTCTGTGCCCTTTTTGCTAAGGTGCTTACCTTTGGCTGTGTGAGCAGGATTCTAGAAGGACCCCAAGTGCTTTCTTTCTTGTTTTTATAGCAGACACTCTACAGGTTCTGTACCTACTGTAGTTGAATTCTATCTAAAGTGTCAATATCTCTTTTTAGGGTAGGGCACCTGAAGGATTGTTGGTGTAGACTAAACTTCATGACACCGAAACTATGGGAGGGCAGGTTTTGATCTGGAAAGTCATGAACAAGACCTGTGTATGTCACTGAATACAGATCACTTCTCATAAAGCATAAACAGCCCTTTGGAAGTCTGTTTTATCAAAGTTGTTAAGAACTTGTAGTCTCCCCACCTTTTGCTGTGTTTGTGAGGTACCTCTGTGCACAAAAAAGACAACTATACCAGTGGCTTCTTTACAGAATTAAGGAAGTACTTCATGTAGATGTGTACCAAGCCACTATATTCTCAAACTGTGTTCCCAGAGTGTATCATATTGCTGTGTTAGATGGATCAAGGACTTCTTCAGCCTCCAGGTGTGTAGCTCAGTCATAATGGCACTTAAAGAGAAGGGAAACAAATTCCTGAAATTATTATTCGTTATCTGTGACACAAATTAAGAGTCACACTTGGGTATCATGTTTCGCTGGGTATTATACAAGCATGGAACAAAAGACTGTCCTCACCTCAGACCTTATGCAAGTATCAAATGTAAAATCAATGGCTTCCAACAGAGGGCTGTGAGGAAACAAAGGGATAATACTGATGAGATAGATAAACTGTGCTCCCAGTGTACAGGCTAACAAGCCTTTATCACCATAACACAGAAGCTGGAAAGCAGAGTCATTTTAATCGAGTGTTCTTCCCCACTGCAGGACAATACAGGGGGAGTAAGTACTAGTGTTTAAAGTAATCAGAGGCCAGTTTACTGCAGTAATGAGTATGTGAAAACAGGAATGGTGGTAAGCCATGGAGGATCTTGAAAGCTAAAAAAAAAGAAGATTAAAAGAGACAAAAAAGACAACAGGAAAATAGGGTTTCCTGTTAGACACTGACCAGACGTACCTTCCTTACGAGGCTGGATGGTGGTGACACACTAACCGGTCTGTGTCTTTTTCACACTGGTTTTTGGTGACAAATTCCACGAGAAATCCTGCGGGCTCTGCTGGCACTTCCCAAGCAGGCAGATAAGGCACTGCCATCTGTTAGCCAAAGCCCGGGTGGCATTCACGTGGGCTGTGCCCAGCCCAGAGGTCCCCACTGGCAGGGCTTGTTTCCAGCTTCATCACAGCTTGGACTGTGAAGAATTTATCTCTCAGGAAAATCTTTGGATTTCAGACAGTGTTTTTCCATAGTCAAGAGGAAAACCAACTCATGCTGAAAGCAATTCTCTAAGTGCTATTTCGGAGGGATCCAGCCCAGCAAGAAGGGTGTAGTGAACCCAGTTTGCCTGTTTTTCTGGCAATAAAGAGGGCAGGTTGCCTGTTGTCTGGATTCCCATGCCAGATTCTGATCCTTTCAAGATCAACCACTAATTGAGATGGTAAGAATAAAATGTTCTGTGCTAAAATTTTCTCAGATGTGTTTTTTATTAGTCCTTGAAGATAAGTGATTGTAAAAATCCAGCTGTTTACAGTAATAGCCACTGTGGTCATATATTTCTAAATGGAAATTTAAAATCTCTTTGACTGTATTCTTCTGTGCTTACTGCTTCGTTATCTCTTAAGATGGTCTTCCTCCAATAAAATTATGCATTGTTGTCACTTGACAGTAACAAAATTTATTTTCTTTAGTGATTTCTAGTAGAAAATCTCTATATAATGTTTTTAGTAATTAGAGGGTTGACAAAATAAGTAGGGTGTCATCCTTATAGATTCTGGAATGTTTGTGAGGGTCTTTTTTTTTTCACCTGGTGCTTAACTTGAGCATTCACAATAATTTATTGAATCTATTAAACCTGACAAGTGGGCAAATCCTTAATGTTGCCTGAACTATGCTAGTAGCTGATGGGTAGCAGATAGTGACTTTTTGGCATATCTGAGCTGAAGTCAGCTTGGAGCAATTCTCCCTGAAATAAAGTAATTCTGACACCCTCTGATTGAAGTTTCATTGAATATTTACTTTGGAGATTATTACTTCTTCGGCTGGTCCAAAATTCAGCTTTTTTTTCCTGCCCCTGATGTGTACTTTTAATTAAATATGTATTTGCAAATTATCAAGGAGGAAGTAAAGTGAGGTTTTATTTGTTTATCTGTCTTTGCTTATGTGAGTTGTTTTTGTGCAGAAACAAAAGAGGCTGGGGAGGGCCTTGAGCTTTGGCTGGGTAAAAACTGTTGTTCTTCATACGCTGCTTGTGTACACTATTTTTAGTGCAGTGTTTTGTTTTTCCTAATAATTTATTGCCCTGTTTCTTGACTCACAGGTCACCTGATTGTAGAGCACGCGAATGTAGGGTTTTGGATCCTTTACTGTTCTATGAACTGATAGTTTATCTTGAGGAGCAGGATGCTGCTGCTGCTGGTGAGATTGGGTTGGAGGTGATCGTGGAGGGGTGAGCCCTGTCCCCTCGGTTCTCTGGAAAGTACGTTCCAAGAATACGCAGTACAGGGTGTTACAAAACACACGTGCAGCCAATAAACTTGGAGAGGAGGCCAGGGATGGTGGGTGACTCGAGGTCAGCTCTGTGCAGGGAGACTTTTGCCTGCTGGCCTTACCGTGCCTGCCCTCGCTCCGTGCCAGCAGCAGCGCAGTCATGCGTGAACTCACTTTTTCCTCTTGAAGGGAGAATTGTTTTGAACAGATACGTTATGAATACACGCTATTATTCTTGCTCTTGTTAATTTTGGCACTTTGCACGAGTGTCTTGCATCTAGGATTGTCATAAACTTGTTTTGTTCTGTGAGGTGCCTGGTAGCTGGCTGTTTCTGGTAGCCTTCAAAGCTGCAAAGCAAGCCTGGCAGGATGGTTGAATGAAGGGGAGAGGGAAAGCAGACACTTCAGTTTTGTAAGCAAGCAAGTATGCTATTTGAAATTTCAGTGTTCAAGTGGACCCAGTTTTTAAAAAGATGCTTTCCAAGATACATGTATGAGTTTCATTAGTCTGATTGTCCTGGGGTTTTTTTAAATCTTAAAGTAAATCTGAACTGTAACAAGATAAATGTCACTCAGCTAGATCCTGTCAATTCTTCAAATTGCATGAAAACAGAGAGGAACAAAACCTGCATTCAGTACATCAAGGTATTCAGTACTTGCACAGATGAAATAGGCCTAGACATCATAAATGACTATCTTGATGATTTGGATTGAACTAAAAGTTCATTAATGCCCAGGCAGTTACAGATTTTTTTATTCCTGGCCCATGAGGTCTTTTCAGCCCTGTGGAAAACTGCACAGACTGTCATCTTCTATAGCATTTAAAAATAAAGCAAATTAACCTTCATTTAACTGAATCAGGGCCATTGGCTGACCTGAGTAACAGTGCTGGCATTCATTCATAGCTTTATCGTTTTTACAGGCTCCTCTAAGACAACAGAATATTTGAGATTGAGTGTGGTGTGTCCTTGAGGGAGAGAGGTTGCTTTTTGGGTGGGTGCAGGGCTTATTGCTGCACTGGTGAGGTGCTGATAGCACCTTTTTTGCACTCTTACCAAATTTGTAATGCAAGTAACAAACCAGAACTTTTTTGAAACTTGCCATGTAAATGATGATCAAAATTCTTGCCCCTGAAGAAATTATAGTCATGTGTGGGAGAGGCTTCAGTTGTTTGTCTGGGTTGTTTTTATGGTTTTTTAATAGTGTAGACTACTTTCACCAAAAATTGAATTTGGTCATAGATGTTGGGGTGTTTTTTTCCAAAAACATCTAGACTTCTGCCCACCCCTATACCACCGTCCTCTCTGGCTTACTGTTGTTTTGTTGGGGTTTCAGTGGTTGGTTGGTTGGTGTTGGGTTTTTGTGTGTGTGGGGGGTTTGTTTTGGGTTGTTTTGTGGGGTTTTTTTGTAACCACAGTAAAACTGAGAAATTGCACTATCTATTAAAAACAGATACTGATAGGTATCTTTGAGGAGATTTTCAACATACAAGAGCTTCCTCAGTAGTATGGTTATCAAAAACCATTGGGCACCTGACCATAGTGGGAAGATGAGAGTGTTTGACTACTGCTCTTGAAAGTTTTTGGAGTGTGTGGAAGGCCGAGTATTTTGCTACTTAAAAAGCCTCACTTGCCTTGGAAACAATACTGTGTTGAGGGCTGAGTGCTTAGTGAAAGGTTTCCATAAGGGGCGATCCCATAAGTAAACACGGTACTTTTTTTAGGGGGTTTCCTTGACTCCAGTGGCTATGGCATCCCTGCTGATTCCACCCAAAAATGAGTCAGTGCTCTCACATAGCACTTTTCAAATTCTCTCTGGTTTATTTTCCAAGAAGTCCATCTATGGTCAGAAGCAAAGAGCACATGATGTAACAGTTACTTTTCTTGCAACAGTCTTATGGAAGAAGAATTCCAGTTTGTGCCTGGTGGTTGTAAACCAGAGTGGAACCTGTGCAGACACAGCGTAGCTGGCCTTTCGTGGCGAGTTTGTTGTGCTCCCACTGGAGTTTTGTCAGGCCCTTAATGACTCTTCCAAAATCGTTTGCTGAAAATCCTTTTGACAGCTGAAGTCTACTTCACATTCCTCCTCAGAAGTGTTATTTTATCAGTTTTAATGGAAAAATAAGCACAGGAACACTTGAAAGTACATTGTCAAAGTTTCTAAGCACAATAAATATTTAAGGTGAGGAAATAAAACCTGAAATACCCCAAAGAGAAAAATTCTTGGTGTTAGTGAGGAAATTTTAGAAACCAACATTTTTTGGCACCCTACATCCCTATGAATGCTCTTCCCAAAGGTACTTGTGTCTACTGGGAAAATGATAAACTACAGAGGGATAAACTGAGTAACACTTTAGCAAAAATCTGGTCAGCAAAAGATGAAAACATGTTGTGTTTTAAGTAGAGGGCTGCTCTCATAAGCATTGAAATACCTACTGTAGGATTTTCAAGTAGGTCTGTGTTGTTTTCTAGTAACATCTGAAAGTGGTTTATTATCACAAATTACTGCTTTCCATCTTTAAGCCAATCTTTGTATAAAATATTACAGAAGTCTGCAAATAGTTGAATCTTTGTCAAGCTGGATTGTTAAACAAATTAAAGCGGAAACTCATATCTGTCATCCTGAATTGTATTGTGTTTAGGGCCTCAAATAAAATTTCTGGCACACACTTTTATTTATGTATTATAAAAATGCTATCACAGCTGGAATTTAATGCAGAGCTGCCATCAAGCTGTTTAATGGGAGGGATGCCTTGGCTTCCAAATAGAGTTATACTTCCTAACTCAAGGCTGCGACTGTCATATGGATGCTATGCCTTCAGAAAGTGATGAGGCTTAGCTAAATACTTGTGCTTTTTCATTTTTAATTCATGTTTGGTTTCCTTTGAAAAGAAAGCAGCAGCTTTGGAGCCACTGCAGTAGGATATTTACAGCAAACATAAAGTTTAGCGAGTTGATGAAAGCCTTCAGGCTGTGTGTCTTAGCAACTACTTAGCATGTAGTTGCTGCTAAGCTTGTTCTTGAGTTAATGAGTGGCCACAGTGAAGATGGTCATCGTTCTCTTCTCTACAGTTCCTTTGGCTGGGGAAGCCTTTACGAAAGTCCTCAACATTAGTGAAGGAAGTATGGAAAAAACATAATCAAACATATGTATCTAGGAATTTCATACTGGGAAATCTCTATCCTAATATAAAAGTTCTTAGTAGTTTTCCCAGGAAATACCTTAGGAAGAAATGTTCACGTATTCTGTAAGCTCAGCTGGGCTCTGTTTTCTGTTCCAGAGTGGCACCGAGCTCCTTCAGCCCCCCAAACTGAGCTCGTTGGATGCGGTTTCCTACTGTGGTGCCAGTGCCTGTGAAGCTGCCCTAGGGCTGAGTTCCACCTTGCCCTTGCTCCCTCCTGTGAACTAGGGTGGGATTTAAAACAGGAGCGTTTCAGTAATTTGTTTTCAATATAATTCTGCAAAATTTATATCAGCATATTTACAAGGGTGGTAAGTCATTGCATTAGTGGTGAGTGAAGGCTAAATATAAACCCTTTGTTCCCTTCCAATTACAGACGAGTGTCTATACTTAGAGCCACATACTAATTTAAAAAGAGATGTTGTCTCTAATTATTTTCTTTTAGAAATTAACAGAAATACCTGAAAAATAGTTTTGAGTTGCAGAATCAGAAATCCTATTGCTTTGTTGGGATTTAATTTATTTTTTTTTTGTTCAGGTAGGTTTATCAAGCCATGCAATTTGTTCAAACACAGGCTAATTTAGACAGAGGCATCAGCTAAGTAAGGGAAAATGTACAAAGGTAGAGAAGAATGAATGCAAATTACTTGGTCTGCTCCTGATAGGCATCTTTGTTTCATTATAGTGGAACTTCAGATTTTGTTGTACAGTCACATTTAATGTAATCACAATGTAGGAAACTAATATAAGGAAAACAGAAATTTGATTAAGGGCATTAGCTGAGCCAAGTCCTCTTTGCTTTCAGGGCCTGTCCAGTTACAGCACCTAGGTACAAATACAACCTTTAGTTTAGGGATCAGCAAAAAGCAAATGTTCTGTTCCCCCAGCAGAACATTTCTATTCTATATTTCTATTTGTTTAAATATTTCTATTCTATTTAAAATGCTAAAGATTTCAGCTTTATACCAACATTTCAGTACTTATATACCCACGTCAGGATAAAATGAGACAGTTGTATTTTAGAATATACATGCTCTCTTCTGACTTTTGGTGACCTGAGGTATGAAATAAGCCTCAAAGTTCATGTTTTCAGGTATTGCTTCCCTTGTACTAAATACAGATGTTGAAATTGTAATGATTGACCTACTTCACAATTTGTGATTCTTACATACTCCTTTTTTTGTCCGATTAGGAGAAAATAAAACTAGTTTCCCGATCAAAATGCAAATACTGGATTTAGAATCTGGTTTAATGCCCACAAATCAAAAGAAGCATGTTAAACTGTTGTTGCTTAGGTAAAAATAGAAAGCTACAGTTGGAAGAAGAGAAGTGACTCAGTAAGCAGTACGGTGATGGCAAAATAGGATGTCAGCCAAAACGCAGGAAGCAAGATGGGAACACCCAGATCAGTTTAACAGTCTGCCTTTTACACTCTCAAGAGAGCGGTAGTTTCTGAGGTGACTGCAGGAAACTTAAGCCTTAAACGAATTTAACTGGATTTACTTACTAAGCTGTTTGAACTTGAATAAGTTTTAGTAAAATGTGAATTGTACTTTTTTTTTTTTTCCCCAGCCCATTTTTAAGACCAGTCTCTCTTTATTTACAGTAAAACTGCCTCGAGGTTAGCTCTGGATGCTGTGAGAGGCGTCCGGCAGGAACGTGCGGTAGATAGGAAGCGATACACACGTACCAGGGGAGTTACTGCAGCACTGCACCCTGGAGTGCAGCTGATGGCACTGATTGATTTTTTTTTTTATTGCTGTGGAACTCCGGAGTAACTTCATCAGCTGCCACGTAACTGTGTCTTGATTTTTAAAAATCCCCCCGACTTAAAAGATGGTGTGCTTTGTTTCGTTTTTCTAGTTATAAATGGCATAATGGCACAAAAGCAGGTGCATTTCTTCCTGTTCTACAGAAAAATATGTAGATCCAGCAACTTTTTGTAGCTTACACTGTTATTTTCTCTGAATAGCAGGTATGTGTCTGGTCTAATACAAATTCCTATGCTGCTGTTTTCTGCCTACAGCTGAAATGCTTCGATAATCAGGTAGTGGTTCAGTTTGGTACCCTGGAAGAAGTAAGGAGACATTAACAGTAAGATGAAGTACTGTGCTGCTCTCCTCATGTTTTCACAGTGACTGTCCCTGAGCTGAAAGATCTTGAGCCATAGGAATGTGAGACATTTGTCAGTGTGGGTAAAAAAAAAAAAATCTGAATAGGATTTTTCTGAAGTTAAGGTGAGTAACCAGTTCATTGCATTTGAATTCATTGCTTGAGTTAAAGTAGCAAATAGCTTGTTTCTTGAAACAAGTAGGCCATCTCATGACTTTAACTCTTGATAGCTTAAATTAAACCTAAACTGTTAATATTGGAAAGCTTTTGAAGCGTGTGACTTCAGATATAATTATGGGTTTGTAATATGCAGATACAACATGACTGCTCATTTAGAGAATCATGAATTTGGGGGATTCAAGGGCAACTTTCTTTTGAAGTGAAGCAGAACATGGAATTAGTTAACCAAAGCATCCGTAGGTGTTTCTAATTCCAGAAGAGAAGCTGTTAGTCAAACATTTACATTGTGTTTCATTTCCTTTACAGTAGTTTCTTGAATCCCTGCCTTACTCTTAAAATGTGGAACTACCTTTAACCTATTTCTTGGAACAGGGAGATACTAAAACTTGTTCAGAGTTGACTGTTTTGGGAGGGAGCTTCTGCTGTAATTTTTTCAATGCAGAGCAGTGCCTTTGCTAGGCTGTGGTGAGTTCTGGGTGCTGCCAGTGCAGCCCCTTTTTCTCCAGTTTACCTGACTGTCCTGCCACGGGAGTCTCAGGCTGAAGTGTCTCCTTATGGACTACCTGTACTACAAGTACAGAAAATAAGATCCAAGTACTTAAGCCATGCTTTTAGTCTCTCAAAAAGGAACCAGAGAGCAGATGTAGGCAACCATGCCACAGAGCCCACTGGACAGCCTACGTAGAGCAGGAGCAGGGCTTGCATCAGCTGGGAATCCCAACACCATTCACTCCATATTTTGTTTTGCTTACTAGGTTTCAACTTTCTAAGAAGTGAAATAGAAATGTGATTAATTTAAATTGGTGGCCTTCAAAATTTATTACGCGTGCCTAAAATGTTTCAGAGAAGGTTTGGACTGTTACAGAACATATTCAAAGGAAATTATTAGTTGTTTCGTGGTCTCTTGAAGAAATTAGCCGTCAGCTGGGGAAGGTGAGGAGTGATGGGTACTTCAAGTTGAACAAAGTATGAAAGGTGCTGGAACAATAAAATAAGCACGGACTAAGAAAGACTGCAGTTGTATCACTGCCTGGTCATGATGGGAGGGTGGCATGGAAGGCTCTGCTGGGGCCATTCAGTGCCTTACTGTCCCCAGGCAGGACAATGCAGCAGCTTCCAAATGTGTCTTCTGGTGGCACCTGGAGCACAGTGGGTTACATGATACCAAATGTCTTTGTTTCCTGCCTAAGCCTAGAGAATAGATTAAATGCTCTTCTAATACACGTATTTCAGGAAACATTTTCTGTAATTACTACAGAAAATGCTGTAATAGGAAAGGGAAGGGAGTTGGTCTGCACTAGTGTGACCTAGTTGGGAAAGGAGTCAGCTGGGCATAACTGGATTAACTGAAGTTTTGGGAGAGTCCTTGGGTTACAGTTAAGTGGATTTGTGAATCCCTACTACCACATAACTAACTTTAATTGATGTTTCAGGATGTAAGCCAATTTAATTTTTTTTGGGGGGAGGGGTGGGAGTGAATTGTGAGTATTCTTTATTCCAGTGCTCATGGACCTGTGTGTAATGGATGGGGGAGGACAGGGATTGAAGACTCTTTGACCTCTCTGGTTAAATAGACTTCTCTGTTTGTCCAGGAGGTGTAGAAAATTAGTCTTTGTTGAGGTTGGTATATGAAGAGGCAAAGGAAGACAAAATGATGTGCCTTCAGGTTTTAGATCTCCAGTGTTCTACACTTTGGTCTGTGCATAGTAACTTCAGTCTAAATTTATAGTTTTCTCTTTTTTCCTCCTAGAGTACTCTGACATCTGCTGCTATCTCTTGTGACCACCTGGTCAATAAACTTTAGTTTTAATGTATTGATTAAAGGGCCGTAGTGTACTTGTGACTAGTAACTGGACTTTTTTCTATTTTAAGGGGAACAAACCCCATACACTGTTGGGATGCATATTTTATGCTATATACTTGTGTGTTCCATTGTTAGAGATGAAGCAGAGTAATTCTTATAGTCAGTTTATAGGATTGAGGTTATTCTATACACAATATGATGTGTCTTAGGGCCGATTCATACACAAAAACAGTTACAGCACACACAGAGTCAGATTTTTTTAACTGAACACTGAGTTTGCTGTTTCTATAAATGTCTTTCCACCCTTGTCCTCAGTTACATCAACTTGCATCATCTGTGTCTGTTGTATACGAACAAGTACCAGGCTTCTCAATAGTTCACAGGGTTTTTTATTTATGAAAACTCTTAGAAGTTGCTAAATGATGTAGAGATCTAGTGGAGGTGAAAAAAAAATTATGCCATGTCAACTTTATAGGAAAATAGATTTCCTCAGTATCTATTGCTGTTTGTGCTTTAATTAATTTTTCTGTTGTTTTAAAGTCTAAATCAAATGGCTGGTCTGTTACATTGCCAACATAATTTTGAAGTGCTGGCCCTGTCTTTATAACGCTATTATGAAAACAGTAGCTTTTCCTAGTTCAGTACTTGCTGTTTATCACCCTTTAAAATGATGCAGTTTTTATTTTGAAAAAATGTGGTGTTTTTGTAACTGCAGCCAATATAAATATATAAATGTCTCTCAAGTTGGGTTTTCTCTTCTGTCCTTAAGGCAAGAAACTGGTTGCTTCTGAAATAATAGGTCTGATACAGGAACAGAGATAGTATTTGCAAATTGAACTTAGAAGCAAATTTTATCTGTTTCCATAAAGGAATATTGTGTATGTAATCTGAATCTGGAGCGATGATCATTTCAGATTTATGTACCCTGCTTTATTCACTAGATCTTACTTTTTAGTATTCACTGGAACTTGCATTTGGATGTGTCTGGTTGTACCAACTTGATATATATCTGTGGAAGACACTGAGCACTTCAAGTATGCAGTATAGGCTTTGGTATCAGATGGTTTTTAATGCAAAAAAAGGGGTGGGGTTTTTTACCTAAATCTAACCTGCTCAACACAAGCACTGAGGCCATAGGATTTATCTATCAATTTGTGCCAAGTCCAGAAGATTTTGATAACATATGAATCATCTTTTTAAAAAGAGAGCTAAATAATAGAAGGTCTGCTGCTTCCCATGGTAAACTGCTGTTAATTAAAGGGCATGTTTATTTTACTGTTATTTGCCACTTAAAATTCTTCAGTGTAAATTTGCAGGTATTACATGTTACTATGCATATGCTGATCTTGATCATGCTCTATACTTTTTTCTTAAAAACCATAGATGTTTTTACGTATTTTAACTAGAAAGAACACTTTTTGCACATTTCCTTAAGGTTGAATTAGCTTTGTTTAGTCTGCTAAGCATGAGACAATTCTTGTTTAGATGAATTTTGCTCCTGTTGAACACTTTCTAGATTTTTGGAACTTCTATGTCAGAGTTGGCAAAATACTCCCATAGTGATGAGATGAGCTTAGCAGCAAGATAATGCTTCAATTACTATTTCTTTATCTGTTGTATATCCAAATCCTTTTCAGAGTCTTCCCAAATTCCTTTTTCCTATTCCCAGGTATGACTTGCCTATTGCTCACCAGACTTTCAACTGAAAAAAAAAATGGCAGGTGCCTAATTTTGTAGGTGACTCATATCACTGCCTAAGTGTTGTCATCTCTGTTATTTACCATTCCTTTAATCTTTCAAGCACCCTTTATTAGTCATTTTCTGCCATCCGTCAGGGGAGTGACCGTTTTAATTTATGCCAGATGAATTAATGTATTGTTCACGTGCTTATGGGGTCCTCCAGGATAATTCAGCTGTCCCTTGGCTTTTCTTCTGCCTGAGGGCAGGTGGTGTCCAGATGAATTGTCCTGGAAGCACCCTGTTCTTCAGCACCTGGCACCTTTTCATGGATGTGTGGGTGCAGATGTGGCACGTGCAGTGTGGGCTAGGAGTGCCCTACCCTTGGCTGTGTCTAGTTACAGACTGTCCCTGCCACCCAGAGCAGCTCTCTAAGTGCATTCCTGTAGAAAGGAGGGGGAAAAAGTCAGTCAAGATGAGGGCTCCTGTGCTATGAGCAGAGTTCCTTGGCAGAGGGCTGATTTCTCTTATTTACCTTAAGTAGATCCCTCAAAATAGGCTGTAAGCCCTGGGGTCCATGGCGTACAAGCCCAGGCTAGGCAGATATGTACATGCAAAATCTGGTTTTGCACACTTCACGATTTGCATATGCAGATAATTACACATTTAATTGGAGCTTTTGTTTCATGCATCCATTCTTGTATGGATCTCTCAAGTCTGCCTTGCAATGTTTGCCAAATGCTCTGCTGTTAGGGACCAAAGACAAAAAACACTTCTGAAAGGTATTTTGTGCCTGGCAGTTGAAACGTGAATAGAAATTAACTCTGTCCCTGTGGCAGTTTTGTTTAGGTGGATGACATAGGACGTTTAAGCTGAAGTTGTGAAGATGTCATGTGCTTTTTTTCCCCTAAAGCATAAAAATAAAGGTAAAGAATTGCTGGCAACTTTGCCTCCACCTGCTTTTCTTTGCTGCTCTTAAAATAGACTTTGAAGTTAAGGTATTTTAGCTTTCTTGGAAAAGGGAGCTTTCTGTAACCTCTTCAGTAATGAAATAATTTTGAAGCTTGAAGTGTTTCAAAGCAGAGAGGGGAACGACATGATCTGGTTGTACTTAAATCTGTTTGAATGATGTGTGACATCCTCGTGATGAGGGAGGAGGAGGAGAAGGGTGCTCTACAAAACACCCTTCACACATAAAATGGTGCATCCTAACTGCAGGAACTGAGTGTGCCAGGGTTCTTCACGAAGAGCATTGCCAGCTGCTGCTTTGTCTACAGAGAGTTGTTGAGTTTTAATTCTTTGCACAAGTTTACACTGACCATGGTAGAAAACAATGAATACCCCTGTATGTTTCTTGGGAACATTTCCTGTGTGTTAATGGTAGCTAAAAATGGACCTCTGAAGTAAGCCTTGCTCTCAGCAGGAGGGACTTGCAATAAAAATCTTAAAGAACACTGTGTCCCACTTTTTCTCCAATAGAAGTAAATATTTCTTTTCTTTGTTCTTAAATTTTTAATCTATTTTATTATATATTGTGCCTTCTCTTTCCATCTGTCACATGATACTAACAATGTCAATTCATACTCTCATCGGATGTCTCCCACTAGAACCCAGGAAACCTTTTGTCTTCTAGAGAAGCTGTGGAAACACAAGCGGTTGTTTCTCAGCCCTGCTGAAATGTGGTGCATTGTCCAGTTACTATGTGAAGCTTTCTTTAGAGTATTTTGAACTTTGTCTGCTTGTAGTGACAATGTTATGAGATGAAGGAAGTTGTTTTATAGTGGTAGAGTGAGGAGTAGTGGGCTTTATGGGGAGCAAGGCCAGTCTGATGCAAAGATCCATTTCCCTCCCTCCTTTTAAGTGTAAGTTGAAGCAAACTGCAGGGTCAGCCAACAGCTGAAAGCTTGTTATACAGCAGATGTTATTAATTTTTGTCTTTTTGAAATGGCAGATACTTTGGATGAATACTTTGAGTATGAAGCTGAGGAGTTCTTGGTGTCCTTGGCCCTGTTGATCACGGAAGGTCGGACACCAGAGTATTCCATCAAGGGCAGGACAGAGGGCTTTCACTGCCCTCCAGCACAGTCGAGTCAGCCACCAACAACTAAGCATGAATGCAGCGACAAACTGGCCCAGGTATGGTGGGACCCATTTCAAGTGTCCTGGTGTGCATCCTTGATTAAAGTCAGCCAAAACCCCAGAGTGCATTCACAGTTAAGCATGAGCAACAACTGCTTTCTGTCAGACCCGCATTTAAAGGAGTATGTAATTCAGTATCCTCCTAATAATAGATCTGTCCTTAAAATGAGAGATCATTAAGCCTTTTATCCTTGAACATGAAATTCTGCACGATTACCTGAATGCAGTACCTATTTGAGTCTTTATTATGCAAATGACAAGTGCTATACTTAGCATTCTTGGTCTGGGGTTTCTTTAGAGAAAATGTAGGCTGACTTGCCAAACTTTTTGCTTTTCTAGGTGTTCTTGAAAAGTTAGTGATCCAAAAAACACAAGCACGTCAAATCTAGCCAGTTTGTTTGGGAGTAAGTTTGCAGCATCCCATCTCTTTTAAGTAAAAGTTCTTAAGTCCTGTGGGAATTTGAGGTATATTCATGCAGAAGTTAGTCTGCTCCAAGACACAGAATTTATAAAGTTACTGCTTGAGTGTGTCTATCCAAGAAGGTGCCTTGTGGAGAGAAAGCTACAAGGTAGCAAAATGTAGTGGTTGGGGAAATGTATTTTTATGAGCTTTTTTCATTTTCTGCAGAAGTTGCTCAAATGGCAACCGTGAAGGATTTGTTAATTATTTTTCATTTAATAGCTCTGGCATCCTATCTCTGATTTGATGGAGTCTGATTTACACAATTCAACCCTGACCCTTTTCTAGTACTTTGGAATATGCTTTTAAATTAGATTTAAATCTTCTTTGTGTATGTTGACATTTTTCTTTCCCTCAGTGTCGTCAGGCCAGGCGAACCAGATCAGAGGTTATGCTACTGTGGAAGAACAATATTCCGATCATGGTAGAAGTGATGCTACTTCCAGACTGTTGCTACAGTGATGAAGGGCCCACCACTGAGGGGAATGATTTAAATGATCCTGCAATCAAACAAGATGCATTGCTCTTAGAAAGGTGGATTTTGGAGCCAGTTCCTCGACAGTAAGTTGGATATTAGGATTAGCTGGTAGTTGCAAGAATCTTGTCGTGTTAAACTTCTTAAAGTAATGGGTTAGTGGTTTTGAACTGGCCCTTTGCCATGAGGACTGATCTAAGAAAACCACTGTTTACCAGTGAAATCTAAGCACTTCAGTTTTAGTCTTGCTGTACTCTGCTGTGCACATTGTGCACTGCAGAGTATGAAAAACTCCGAGCTGAAAACTGTCTTTTTAATACATTTAACTTTTGTTATGTTAAATGGTGTAAATTCTAATGTGGATAAAACAAATCAGGCTCTGAAATCTTCAGAACTTCAATGTTTTGCTTGATTCAGCTGCGTGTCATTTTCTGACCGAAGATCTGACAGTGTTCTAGTTCTAATAGTTCTCTGAATATTCTGACCAACATCCATGTATTTCTCTTGAAATGTCTTAGGAGTGGAGATCGATTTATTGAGGAGAAAACCCTTTTGCTGGCAGTTCGCTCCTTTGTTTTCTTTTCTCAGCTGAGTGCGTGGCTGAGTGTTTCCCATGGTGCTGTTCCCCGAAACATCCTGTACAGGTATGCCCAGAACGGAAAAAACCTCGTTTGCTGTTTGCAGATTGTTGCAGCTTGTCTTAAAATCATTGTTCTCTCCTGTTTTCCTGTTTGTTTTTAGAAGGTGCCATGTTTTTGGCCTGGTACTTTGGCAGTTTTATAGGATTTGTATACTTTGCAAAGTACAGCAGTTGCCGATGTCTCTAGTGCTTTTTCTTAGACATTTGTGTTATGAAGTAGATAATTAAAGACTCTTCATTTAGCAATTTCTGTAAATGCCCTTCTGTATTGTTTCAGGGTGAGCGCTGCAGATGTGGACTTGCAATGGACGTTCTCCCAGACACCCACTGAGCATGTCTTTCCTGTTCCTAATGTTTCTCACAATGTGGCCTTGAGAGTCAGCGTCCAGTCCTTGCCCAGACAATCGAACTACCCAGTTCTGACCTGCAGTATTCACACCAACCTCAGCTTTTATGAAAAGCGAATGCAGGAGCGCAAGTTACACCAGCACAGCGACTCCAGTGCTGCACAGCAAGGCAGTACTTCCAGTCCGCAGTGTTTCCGTGGGAAACAGACGTGGACAAGGACATCTGAAGGCCTACTTAATGGAAAAAAGATGCCTGAATTTACTACATCTATCAGAAATTTAAAACTTTATCCATCTACCAGACTTGGGTCTGACTTCGGGGCATCGCAGTCTAAAGTTCAGTGCTATAATGCTACAGCAGACAGTAAGACACAATCTCATGAAACGCCAGTCAGAACTTTGAAATCCTTTTCTCTAGTTGATTCCCGTGTTTCAAATAGTCATTGCTCTCATCAGCCCACAGGAGAAACCAATCCTTTGATAGGCTCTTTACTTCAAGAGCGACAAGAAGTCATTGCAAGGATTGCTCAGCACTTGATTCACTGTGATCCGGCCACTTCACCAGTTGTTGCTGGACGTCCATTCAACACACATGAGAACATCTCGGCTACACCAAAAGCTTTTCGGGTTGCTTATGAAGATGAGAACTTGCCAAGGAAAGGCAAGGAGACCTCCCCTGTTCCTACTGCCAACTTGGACAACGCAATACAAGAAGATGGTGGTGAAGGCAAAACTAGAGCAGGACCAGAGGTCACACTGCTCGATGCCCGTGTTCCAGTGAACCACTGTGGCCGTCAGTCGGCAGGAGAGAGTAATCCCCTGATCGATTCTCTGCTCCAGGAGCGGCAGGAGGTGATAGCAAGGATTGCCCAACACTTGATTCATTGTGATCCAGCTACTTCTCATGTTGCTGGACGTCCATTCAAAGTGCACGAGGCGAGTCCAGTTACTTCAAAAATTTTCCGAAGTACATATGAAGATGAAAATTTGCTGAAGAAAGGCAAGGAGCCGTCTTCTGTTTCTTTTGCTAAATCCAGTTTTTCTTTGTTAGAAGACAGCAGTAAATCAGGGACAAAGACACCTGATACTCCCATCAGTCCTTCTAGGTTTGAGGGAGAATTGAAGACTTCTCTGAAACTCCAAGCAAGAAGAAAATTGGTTTTAGCAAAACCCAGTGAAGCTGTCCAAAATGCATTTCATCAGACTCCAAATAAAACTTCTCATGCATTTAATAACATTCACACGTCATCATCATGTGTTAAAGAAAATAAATTTGAATTTCCAGATAAATTGGAAACAATACATTCTGGTTATGCACAGAAAGACCAGATAACCAATAGAGTTAAACAGGGTTCAAATTCCAGCAGCATTGATGAACAGATTTGCACAAATACACTTAAAGAAAGAACAGTTGTTTGTGAGAACAATGGCACAGACAGTTTTAACAATTTACAGATAGATAAATGCAGAATACTTGAAGGTACAAAAAAAGCAAATGTGATGCCAGTATCTGACTCTTTGCACAAAAATGATCTCAAATGTTTAGATAAAGACTCAAAAAAACCAAATATTTATGAGCAAAATACTCAGCTTATTAGTATTGAAAATTATTTAAGTAAAGACCATGACAGTTTCAAAAACAAAACCAAACAAGATAAAACAAAAACTGCACACGATGAGAATGAAGACCCAACAGGACTCGATTTTCAAAGCACTTCTCAGAAGAAACCTACGGAAGACAATGTGGTAAAGTGCGAGCGGCAGAAGAACCCGGACGTACAGGTAAATACATGGGGGAACAGACTAATTCCTGTAGCTGCTCTTAGTCAGATGGCTCGTACCCTGTATCTGCTAAGGACCAATATGAAGAGGGATTTACGCCTGATCCCTTAGGAAGCAGTGTGTCACTATTGTCTTCTTGGTCTGAAGTAACTCAGGAAGAATTTCTTCACAGGAAGGGTTAATTATTGGAATGGACTCCCCAGGCAGGTAGTGGAGTCACTGTCCCTGGAGGTGCTCAGGAAATGACTGGATGTGGCACTCGGTGCCATGGTCTAGTTGACAAGGTGATCGGTCAGAGGTTGGACTTGATGATCTTGGAGGTCTTTTCCAACCCAAATGATTTTGTGTGATTCTGTAGCTTGGTCGGCAGTGCCTCCCCTACACCTTTGTAAGTGTAACATGGAGAAGAACATGGTCTTACTCTGCTCGTGGTTGACAGTGATACAAATGACAGTTTCCATAGGTTGTTAGGCACCCTGGTTTTTTGTAAATACATCAGTGTCTGAGTATGGCATGTGATCTTTAGTGAGTAGTCTGTGTAGTTATAGATTGAGTCGAGGGGAATTTATACTGAATGTTTCGTAACATGCTGGTGTGATGCAGATCCACCTGGGGCAGGAGTCTTCTCTGTTACAACAAGCATTATCTTGATGGGCCATTGAAATATCCCATTGATAACATGAGTAAATTTGTTTTGCTGACAGAAGGCACCATCTCTAAAACACACAAATACTTGGCGGAAGCATAATTTTCGATCCTTGGATGGAACTTCAACCAAGGCTTTTCATCCCAGAACTGGACTGCCTCTGCTTTCAAGTCCTGTAAGTTATTGTTGAAATTATCTTGTAACTGAGAAAGGGAGTATTTTGTTATTATAATGTCTGTATATGGTATAAAATTTGACAAAACACCTAGGTGAAGTGTTTGTGCTTACTTTGTGTCACAGTGAATAATACTCTTTTGAGTGGAAATTAACACTTAAGTGGGAGTTAACACTTAAATGAAGCAGAACAATAATTTGGGAAAAGAAAACATGAAAAAGATTGTTGAGATCTGATCAAGATTAACAAAAGCTGGCATTAGAAAAATCTATGGATAAATGCTTTAATGCTATTTTAGAGCACAAAGGAGAGCATTTTTAAAATTTGTATTTTAACTGTAAGTTAACATTTTGTCATTTAACAGTTTTTGTGTGAGTTTTTAATACCTGATTGCCTATTATTCCAAAGCTTTTGTTTCTGTGAACAGTTTGTACTGTACATTTTTCAGCAACCAGAGATGTCATTGAATGACTTAGAAATACAAAGCTGCTGTGACAAGACAGACATTGGGGAACTGTTACAGTTCTTGGTGGGTTGTTGGGAGTTTTAAAGAAACAGGCAGTCCCAGTTAAAATTGCTGAAGTAGTGACATTCTGTAATCAACACATAATATGCTTTATTCTTTAATGCCTGTAGAGGCTGTCATATTTTCAGGGAAATTGCATGGAAATTGTTACAGCCTGTTTATTAGTAATGTTCTGTACTGTTCCAAGAGACATCAGCCTCCTGAATATCTTTATTTAGGTACTTCCTGTTAATCAGAATTTACAGTCTCATCATTAACAATTCTAGAATTTTCTTCACTAAGTTTAAAATGTATGGGAAAGACTCTCTTCTGCTCTGTTTTTATAATTTTGTAATGTCATGAAAATTCCTGGCAAAATGTGCTTACTGGGCAAAATTGCCTGTACTAGTGGTTCAGTTTTCAAATTAGCATCTTCTTTCCTTCTTGAGGTTCCTCAAAGGAAAACACAGTCTGGGTGCTTTGATCTGGATTCATCACTGCTGCACTTGAAATGTCTGTCTGCAAGAAGGTATGTTTTATTTACCAGAAACATTAGGAATTTTGAGGGAGGCATAATGTATGTTCATACGTATATGCAGCAACAAAGCACATTAGCAAAGACAAAAAATGCTGTTCAAAAGAATCCTTGACACAAGGCTTGGCAGCTGAGTTGTCCTGGAAGTTTCCAGGTTAGCACAACTCTGGAACATGACCATAGTATTAGAGCTGCTGCCAGAATGAATTCTGTCCCGTGCAGGGGTAGATATGCTGTCAGATACACTTGAATTTTCAAACAGACAAGAAAGTAGTTTTTGATTCTTCATATCAGTGTTCAAACTTTGAAAAGGAGCCAACAATGTCATTTTATATGTTACTACATGTAACATAAACAGTTTTTAGTATGGTAGCTTGAGGTTGGAAACTTGAGGTTACGAGACAAAAGTATCTGCATACAAGAGAAAATAATCTGATACTTTGGTTCCAGTTAATGGAGTTAACGAACAACCTAAATTTTTATTGTCATTATCCCTTGTAATGTAAAACTGGTGAAAATATTTTTTTCAGTCAACTAGAAAATGTTTTGCTCAAGTATTAACAGGCAGTGTTCAACTGTTACTTCTTTAGGACAGCGTTTTGTAATGCAGTAAGTAAATTATTCTTTCTGGAGCTGTGTATACCCAGAAGACAAAAGCAAATGTGTTTATCCTTTATATTTATTCTGTCTTTTTTTAATAGCCCACAACAATGTATAAACAGAGACAGTGATCCAGACAGCCATGGGAAACCATTTCTAAGTTCTAGTGCTCCACCAGTAACAAGTCTTAGCCTTCTGGGAAACTTTGAGGTATTGCATATTCTCTAGAATTCTTGTGGTATTTTTAGTATTCTTCTGTACTGCTTTTAAAAGTACATTGCTTTGAATAATTCCAGCCTTATTAGAATGTAAAAGTTCCTAACTAAATTGAATAAAATTTGTTTTAATTTCCAGCTGTAAAGGCACTTATTTTATGCCCCAGACATCTTCTGTTTCAGAGAATCAGATACAATGAGTTGCTTAAGCTTTTATTTCCCACTATGGTCAAGTTAGAAGATGTTCTGTTGCCTTAAATGAGATTTAATAACCTGTAATTGTTCATGTTTATAATGTACTTACCTAGAAAAAAGGATTTACATTTTTCCTCTTAAAGTCTACTTAATATGTCACAAAAGCTGTGTTAAATGAGTGAACAGAATGTTTTTGAAGTGTAGTCTTCAGTTCTTCACTTCATGTAGCATACCAAATTAACAGCAACTAACAGCTAGTGCATTAACGGGTTTTATTGTACTGTTTTGTGAAATATGGAGTTGAAGATTTTGAGGAAAGTTACAGATTCTAGTTGTTTGGGGTTTTTTTCAGTTAGTATATGTCAAAAATCGTGCATAGATCCTGCTGCAATAAAGTTCTCTGTGGGCTTTTTTACCAGTTTCAGTGGGATGAAACCAGGATTTGGATGATGCTTTCTCTTAAACCACTGTCATCATACTGAACGTTCTGCTGTTCGTGATTTCTGCCTTAGTGTTGATTTTTGGCAGGTCATGAAAGACCCAAATTCTCATACAGATTTGTTTCCTTATTTGCTACTTATTTTTGCTGTGTTTTATTTGAGGCATTCCCAAGCTAAGCTGTATGTGTTTCGTTTTTCAGGAATCTGTCCTGAATTTTCGCCTGGACCCACTTGGCATCGTGGAGGGTTTCACAGCCGAAGTGGGAGCAAGTGGAGTCTTTTGTCCCACGCACATGACTCTGCCAGTTGAAGTGTCATTCTACAGTGTTTCAGATGACAATGCGCCCTCTCCTTACATGGTAAGTGTGTGGTTGGATTTATTTTAAATAAATTCTGATATGTGGAGGTGAAGAACAAAAGCTTGGTGAGTAGAAGGTTCAGGAAGTGAAGATTTGCAGGGACCTGGGTTATTTTCAACTGCCTGTGATGGAGTTCTCTTGTTTTTCTTTCCCTAACCAGTACTTTTCCTCTATTCCTCTGCCCCTCCATTCAACTGTTCTCATCTTGGGATATTGAAGGTATTTGTCTTCCTCTGCACTGCAGTCATTAGCCCTCACTATCTCCTTTTATCCATCTAACTTAAAATAGGCCATGAGGCAATAGGTGGCCTTAAAGGGATACATCTTGTTGTCCCAACAAGCAGCTGCCCTGGGCAACTAACCACTCTGCCCGAGTGGCCTAGGTGCAACCCAAGGTACAACTGCTGAGGGAGACCTTAGATTTTGGAAAGTTATTCAGCCCTTTCTTTTAAAGCAAATACTATCTGAGCTGTCATGGAACATGGCACTCTCACAGGCTGTATGGTTTGCTGATGTTTGCACCAGTATGATATTTGTGTTCTCTGTCTCTGGGTGCTAATTCTGTTCCACATTTCTGCAATGACAGCACGAGTTTTGTACGTCTGGAAGTGTTTCTGTGTAAAAAGCAAACAGTGTGTTGTATGCTGGTATTGGATTAGAGGCTAGATTTTTCTGAATGCCCTTTAAGGAATCTCAGTTTTACCTAGGTGACAGATCCAATTTTCAGAGGTTTTCGTATATGTTATATCTGTCTAATATATGGCAAAGGGTCTGTTTAAACATGTTAAATAAAAGAATGAACATCTGATTATCCCAATACTTAGATTTTAAGTTCATAGCAGTCACCATATTTCTGACCTTCGATTTTGAAAAGTATTCAGAAAATGGAATTGCTTAGAGTTTAAGTAATGGCTTTGAATTTTGAGTTTAAACTTGTGTATGTCTTAACCGCTGCAAAGAAGTATCTGTTGTTTTGCTTTCATCTTTCTAGATTATTTCACATGATTTTCCAGGAGATGAAGGGATTCTGATGTTCCTAAAATGGTTAAAGTAGCATTGCTTATTTTCCTAGCTGGGTTTCATTGTTTCAGGCTTTCCCACATGCTCTAAATATGCTGTTATGGCTGAGTCTCCCAGGATTAATACAGCATTTGTGTAGTGCCTTCATCATCAGAAACATTGTTCCTGTTTGTATAGCTAGTTTCTCTGCTTTTTTTTGTGGTTGGTTGTTCGGTAGGTTTTTAAGTCCAGAGCAGTGTGGTACAGCAGCGGTGCCCTGCAGGTTGATCAGACGTGCTCCAGGGTAATACCTGAGGGAGGCCTCAGCAGCGTTTCAGGGCCATGTGAGGCACTCGGGATCACAGCTGGTACAAAAACAGTTGTCATTGTTCCAGAAGTTTGGATTAGAATGGAAGATTAAGTGCATCTGCTGCCTTTGAAAATCAGAAATGAGTTCTGTGAGATTTGGAGTATTATTGGTGCGATAGTAGATGATGCAGAAATGGAAAGGAGGAGACAAATCTTTTGTTTTAACTTACCAGCTGCTTTGAGAAGAAAGCTCTGTTTCCTCGTAGCTCCCTGATGTGGAGAAGATGTGGTAACTTGGATCTGGTTTCAAGAGGAGAATGTATCCCTTATTGCACAGCTTTTAATGGTCTGCCAAAGTATCTGTAAGGCCCTTACTGTTGATTTCTAACTGCATCTTAAATGCATTGTCTTCTCTATTTTTAGTTTTTATACATTATGGATTGCATTTCAAATAAATACAATTACATGAATATAACATTTTGATTTGTTTATCTGTCTGTGAATTAAATGTGTGTTTTGTTTTGTTTTTCTAGGGTGTAGTTACTTTAGAGTCCCTTGGTAAAAGGGGTTATCGGGTACCGCCTTCAGGAACAATACAAGTGGTACGTACTCAGCAGATAAGGGTGCCTTGAAACCACTAATATCAAGAAAGTCATGCAGAGGAGATGAGGTTATTGGAGATGAGCATGAAGCTAGCAGTGGAAATGTGCATCTCTGTAGGTACTGTAGTTATTCAAAATAGAAACCTGTGTTTGGCATAAAAAAAGGCTCCCAACCTTTGAACCCATCTGTGCTCTGAAGAGACTTAAAATTGGTTACAGGGGATTCAGAATACGTGGGGACCCTATGGCTTTGAAGAAATGATGGGGAAGTAATTAGGCCACAGTCCAAATCCTGAAATTGTACTGAAGCGATTAAGATTGAATAATTGTATTTACATTTTGTAACACCACCCTTTTTTTTGTAATAAAAACAGAAAGTAAATCTCAGTCATTGCTTAGAATCAATGAACTGACCCTTTCTTTTATGAACCCAATCCAAGGTAACACATTCATAATTTCAGGTTTAAGAGAGGAGCCCAGCCCTGTGCTTCCTGCAAGTGTGTTGTGTCTGGAGAACAGTGTAGACAAAAAGCTGACTGGAAAAAGTAAAAACGGGGATGCAGATTAGCAAAGTAAGAGTAGTCATATACTAGTGTTTCATTCAGAATAGATTATGTTTAGCATTATATTTAAAAATGGAAATTGCAAGTAGCTGAAGTGTTGATTAACAGGAAAACTTCACAATGTTTTTCCATAGAAGATTCTGTGTGGCAGGGGAACCAAGTGCATGGAGAACTACTTTGGCAGATCAAGTTTCGGTTAGGTTTGTTGGTTTTTTTTTTTAAATTTATCATCTCTAAAGAGTATTTTATTGAACTTTTTGTCTTTTCAGACCTTATTTAACCCTAACAAAACTGTGGTGAAGATGTTTGTGGTGATCTATGACTTGAGAGAAATGCCAGCTAATCATCAAACATTCCTACGGCAAAGAACTTTTTCTGTTCCTGTGAGACGAGAAATCAAGAGAACTGTCAATAAAGAAAATAGTCAACAGACTGAAGAAAGGCTACTACGCTACCTCATACATTTGAGGTAAGCTCCTTGGAGTTAAACAAAACAAAACAAAAAAAAACCCAACAAACCCAACACAAAACCAAACAAACAAACCCACAAAAAACAAGTACCTGCCAAAATTTAATTCCTTTCCCAGTCAACTTTTCTGTATACAGACTTATTTGAAAAAAGGAATGCTTTTAACTTGGTCTTTAAGCTAGACAGCAGAGGAAGAAGAGCTAATGAATAATTTGGATTCTGCTTGGTAGAAACACAGTTAACATAGAATATAAAGCTCTCTCTTGGCATTGAAGTATTTTGTATAGCTTTGTAAAGCTTAAATCTTTTCTTAGCAAGAGATATATTGTTCTGGCTGAATCAATGCACTTTTTTTTGAGGCTACAGGAAATAGTGAGTGTG
This sequence comes from Oxyruncus cristatus, assembly GCA_013399855.1. Taxonomy (NCBI): domain Eukaryota; kingdom Metazoa; phylum Chordata; class Aves; order Passeriformes; family Cotingidae; genus Oxyruncus; species Oxyruncus cristatus. Next base: position 354,002 of record VXAY01002056.1, read on the forward strand.
GATGTTATATGGGCAAAAGCCAAACTAAGGATCAAGGTAGAGAAGGTACTCGGAGTGCTTTACACATACCTCTTTACCCGAATAGCTTGTAACATGAAAAGCAGTCTGAGTTACTCCTAAAAATGCAGTGTTTAGTAGCAAAAACGTAAATACCTGTTTCATGATACAACACCGCTGATAATGCCTTTCACTTTATAAAATATTCACTCAATCTTCCTTAAATGATTTACAAAGCACTGCCTGAAACCAGATGCTGCGCTGCTGCTCGCGGGATGTTCTGGAGACTGCAGCTGGAAACAAAGGAGGAATGGTGGATATACTCTGTCCTCCTGCAGTTTGCAGATTTTTTGCCTGCGTTTTTATAGTAACCAAAGCCTGTATGTGCAGACCCAGTGCTTTCAGTGCAGCACTTCGAAACCCAGCAGTGGTTGACATTCTGAAACAAGCGAGCAGAACAAAATCAAATATCTTACACTTCTCTCTTCTTCAGAATTATTTCTGCTGCATATTACTTTTCCTATTTAGCAGCATTGATTTCTACCCAGCAGACTTTTCAAACTCTTTGTCTAAATCAGGGATTCCAGGCCAAGCTCTCCCATAAAGTGAAAGTTGACAGTCATAAAAAAAAGTGTGTTGGTTTACTGGAGTGTGAAAATAGTGTGATGATAAGGTTATGGAACTGTGTTTTGATTATGAATTTTAGCCTGGATTGAAATTCATCACAGGCCACACTAACTTGTCATGTCTAACTTAACCACCTTCTAAAAATTTTCCTTGGGGGTAAATACAAGTGTGTAGCCCCAATAAAAGGCTCTATTCACTTGTAATGTTGATCTACCTGTACAGAGGAACTGGGGGCAGGCACCAGCTGCAGTGGTGGGCAAAAGTCTATGGCCAGCTGACTGGTGTACAGGCATGAAGGGTGGTGCACTTGTGTCCCTTTCAGTTTCTACTTTAATGCAGTTTGAAGACAAGTGTGTTTTCTGCTATGTCATCTTTTACAGCTAGAGGTCTTTTTTAAGAGCTTCCTATTTCTGATATCTGCTGAGAGACAGAAACGTAACCATTCTGATGCTTCTCATTTTGAAATATTCGTACAATTCAGCTCAGCTTTCAGCCCTCTGGTAGGGATCAGCTCATGGATTTATAATGTGTAATTGGAAATGCATCCACTTCTGACTGGAAAAAATCCTCTCACAATTATGATGCTTATCTGCTTACTTTGGAAAGTGAGTAACTGCCGAGTATGCCACAAATTTTTTCTTCAGCAATGAACCCAAGCAGTGGGTCCTTTATCATAATGTAAGAACAGCAGAACTCCTTGAAATATTACAGTACCTTATGTTGATATGTCTTGTGGTTTATTATACTGAGCGCTTCAGATTTTAAGAAAGATTCAGTTGTCCATTTAGTAGGCTTCTTTACTACAGGTGGATTTTAATTAGGAAACCTTAAAAATCGTAGTATATTAATGCATTGGTTTTTAAAACTTCATTTTTAAAAGCAGCAATGTTTCCTGAAGCCCATTTTACTGAAAACTTACACAAACCTAAAAGTTTTTAAGTATTAAGATTTATTTTTGATCGTTGCTCAAGTTTACTTAGAACAGCATTTCAGTTGTAGCTGCAGTAGTTATTGAGCATGAGCATCTTAAGCTTACGTGTTGAAATTTTGCTCAAAAAAACAAATGAAGTCACCACTAGTGAGCTGCATTGTGGTCGCATCTGCTTGCGAGGCCTTAATCAGAGTTGTCAGCACTCACATTATGAAAGCTCCTTTTCAAGTGGTAATTCAGCAAAAATGCTTGCATAGGTCTGGAGCTTAACGTTGGCGGCCAGATTTTCTACAACAGTCTTTAAAGTGTCAGATTTATTGTATATGCAGCTTCTGCGTGCAGTTCTGTATGTTTGAGATCCTGTTCAATGCACCATTAGACTGTACTTGTACACACAGCTACACTATAGAAATACAAAATGGAGCTTGCACAGACAGCAGAGCTTTATTCGCTATTAAAAAAAAAAAAACAAATCAAGAGTTGCACCTGCAGTTTAAGTTGGTTTTTGAAGATGTTTTGGGGATAACTTTTCTGTGAAGCAATGATTTTTTTGTGTTGCAATTAAACCTACTTGAGCTTAAGAGCTTTGAGTTCAGCTCTGCTTGTGCCTCGTTTCTGCCTGGTGTTGTGAGGATGGTGACCATCCCTTGGTTTCTAGGTCACATTCTGGCACCCTGTGAAAGGCAGTTAAACAGCCAACCTGCCCACAGCTCAGCGTTTTCCAAGTTTTTAAAGCTTGGTCAACAGCCTTAGTTACTGACACATTGCCAGGAATTGCATGGAGCACAATTGTTGTTGCTTAACAGCTAAACAGGGGTTGTTACTGAAGGCTTAGTGGAGGGTAAACTTGAAACTGGTTGTTAAAAGTAGTGATTCCTCAAGGGGTTGAGAAACTTTTTTTAAAAAATTTTCCGTATGTGACATATGATACTTTGATTGGTGGAAGCTGAAGACACCTCCTATTAATGATTTCCTAGTTGCTTTTGATCTTTCTGGTCTCTTGCCATTTTTTCTTATCTAGAAATTTGTATCCTTATCCTGATGATTTTCATTACAGATTTTATAGGTTGTGCTGTATAGTCTTTTCCACTTGCAAAACGTGTCTTGCTACATATGTTTTTGTGATCATCCTGCTGTAGCCCATTTCTGTGACTTCATTCTCTGTGAATTTTGATGGCCTGTAAAATACATATAGGGAGTTTGTGCTTTTATTTATCATTTCTTCAGTAATAGTTATCACTTTCTTTCCTCTGCCAGACTTTCTAGCTCATCTGATATTTTTGTGTTTAAGCTTTCCTATATATGCCTGCTGTTACTCTTCATGGGACATCACCTGTCAGAGATGGCAGGTTGTGTTGGGTTTTTTTTAATCTCTGCACAAAACTGCTGGGGCTGCCACAGCTCTGGAGCCGGTCTCATGCTGGCCATTCCATCACCACTTCCCAAGGCTGTAGGTAATGGTTGTCTCTTGATTATTCCAGTGTATTTGCATGTATAAAAAGCAACATTTGTCATCTCTACAAGCATGCCTAAAAGCAAAAAAAATTAGGTGATGGATGCAGAGATGAGAAGAATCCCCTGAACTCTGATGCTGTCTCCCACTTACCCTTTTTCAGTCATTGTGAAATGTCACGCTCAGAAACACCACATACAGGTAACCATTATCCACTGAGCAGAGCGAGTCTTGCAGGATTATCACCAATACGAAACAGCAAGCTTCAGAAGATTAAAAATAGACCCTGCTGATAATTTTTTTTAAAGATCCATGTGTAAAACGGGAATTGAGATCTAGTTATCAAAGCACCGTCATAAAATAGATCTATTCTATATGAATTAATTTCAGTCAAATTTTTGCTGCAATAGACCTTTCTGTAAAATTTTTCCTTTTAAACTGTCTTATGACCTACATGCTGAATTAACTGTTTGTGGTGTTCACTCTGTACCCTGTCCCTTTCACTCTTCCTTGTGCTCTCCTCCAGAGTCCTCTCTTAAGATACCATCTTCTCCCCTTTGCCTACCAGGTAAAGGGCTTTCACACTGACAGCACTGAGCAAATAAACAGTGATGGATGAGAGCTCTGTGGGAGCCAGTAGGAGTGTTCTGCTGGACCCTGCCACATTTAATGCCCTTGACAGCTGTATCTGGGAGAACAGTTTTCCTTTGTCTGGCTGTGGGGATGACTACAGGCTATTCTGCATCACTCCTGAACAGAACAGTGGCACAGAACCCGTTTCAACAACCTGCCTTCCTCAGATGATGGAGCCTTGATGGATCTTCCATAGATGTCTGTCTTTCTCCTACTTCTCAGAATTTCAGTTGGATTCTGGAGGGGTTTATTCTAGAGATACTACTTTTGCTTCAACCAGATCAATAAGTAAATGCCTATTAAAACTGTATGCAGATTGTAATACATGTGGTAATACAGCATGCACTGCTCTCAGCATTTGTAATGGTATCATTTTGCCATGACAACAACAGTAGCTTTTCTGTTTCTGTTGCAGTAGGAATACATCTCTCCCTCACCATGGCATAGTGATAGTGGCGTAAAGTTCAGTTGCCCTAAGAAATGCCCCTTGGGCTCTTCTGCCTTTCGTGGTCGAGGGAAGGAAATTAAGGAGTTCTGGCAGATGAAGACTATAGAATACAGGTCTCTGAAATGCAGATCTCGTCTTCCTATATACAGTTGTTAAATCTCAGGAAAAGTGGAACTGACACATTCCTGGCAGGTTTGGAGGATGTGAATTAGGCTGGTTAGCTGCAGCATAAAAGATGAATGGGCCTAGGAATCGACCACTGTTTACTTTGGTGATTGGGCCACTGAACTGTAGTCTCTTTGAAATAGCTCCCTATTCTGTGCAAAAAAACTCCTGTCTGCCTGCAGAGATCCCTATACCTACTCCCTCTCAAGCTGGACTTAAATTTGGTGTGTGGTGTAAAGCAGTAGTAAACCTCTTAGTGCTACATTCATAAAGACAGCAATGAAGTATGTCTATATGTTAGCTAGCACTGAAATGTGTATTTGATATGTATATATTTGAACCTTCCCTTTTGTGTGTGCTTTAGGATGCCCCTTGGACATCTTCAGGAGTGCTCACTGAAGAGCATTTTCTGCCATTCCAGATTGCTGAGAACTTTAATCATCAACGTACAGAATTGCATTGTGAACTTCAGATATTCCATGGCACTTTCAAAGCTGTGCACTGCTTAGTGATTAGGAACAGAACCTTTAAATGTCAAAAGAAACAAAGCAGAATGAAAGTGTTAGGTTATACTTTCTTCTTCCATTTTAACTGACTCATTTTGTTTGTTCAGATGTGTTTTGGCCTTAACATCTTAAAGGAATGCATTTTATTCAATAATAGTTAAAGCTTTTGTTTTAGATAATACAGGTATTTGTATCTTTTCAGGTTCCAGAGTTCTAAATCTGGAAAGATCTACCTCCACAGAGATGTAAGGCTCCTATTCTCTCGGAAATCCATGGAAGTTGATAGCGGCGCTGCATATGAACTCAAATCTTACACTGAATCTCCAACAAATCCTCAGTTTTCACCAAGATGCTAGCAAACAATGGCAAGCTAAAGTATTCATTTTACTGTTGATTACTTCTTACAAGCGAAGATTGGTAGAGACAACAGTATAAAGTTACGTCTGTAAAGGAATGAAAATAGCACTCGAGAGAAAGAAGGTTCTGTGTGATCCTGGACCAGTTTTTAAAAGGTTTCTGGAATGAGCTTTGTGTATTCCAAGTAGACTGGAAACATACTTAAATCTAATCTTTTTGTACTGTTTAAAACCACTTCATTGGATGTGTTGCAATAGCAAATTCCCAAGTTAGTTTAGTGTTTACACTTTTTATTTTATTTTTCAGTTATTTAATATTTAATGTTTCATTTAATACTCAAGTGATGTTTGTCTTTAGTGTTCTAATGTAGCATAAATCCTATGTAAAATCATACTATGTATTTTTGGCATTAATATTGAAATCTGAAATATATACAGATGTCTTTAATCTGTGTGCTGTTTTAAGTGATATGCATTTAAGTTATTGAAAATGGGGACAACAGGTGAATTTCCATAACATTTCATACTATGCAAGCATTTAGCTGCTTTTTTTCTCTTTAATGGTACCCTTTTCCATTTTTTCTCATATTCAGATTTTGTAACACTTGTGGCCATAGTGCAGATTGTTTATTTACTTACTCATGCATTCGGATCATTAGTTCAGTTCACATTTTGTTCCCTCAACTTCTTTTCTTTCCTTAAGGGCCATTTTAATTTTGCTTTCTGTTACGAGTTTTTCTCACATAAAATTCACGCCCTCCCCCATTTGATTTCTCAGATTGTGTTAAAGGATGTACTGTGCAAACAAATTAGTATTTATATCTTAAATATATGCAAGAGCTATGAAACTTGTACTTTTTGTTTTATTTTTAGATGAGAAGGATCTTCATGTAATCCTAAATATTTTTCATAGGTCAATTCCATGTAGGCCACTAGGTGGCCATAGGAAGTTTTACTAGCAATGCTACACTGGGCATAAGAATATTTTCCGATACGTATGTGTATTCCTAAAAGAAAACAGTCAGATGAACAGTTTATGCTAAGTGTTTAACTGTGTAACTGAGAAAAATAAAGTAGAAGCATTTGATTATATTTGAGATACATATTTAATAATGAAAATGAAGCTTTATGATGTTTGATGAAGACGTGAGTTTCTCAACCATCTCACCTTGATTTATATGTTTTTCTTTGCGTTGGTTTTTAGAGTGTCAGTAATATGAAAGGTGACCTTCATATTTGAGAGTGTAACATGGTTATCTGATGAAGACTCCGGAGAAAGAATGAATGTGCATCTTGTATATTCAGCACTGCCCTTAGATGAGAGAAGTCAGTGTATCGTGAAATCTCCAGGAATTCTGCCAGGGATCGTAAGGGAGACTGGACTTTCCAGATGATGCTTATCAACTATCTTGTATATGCAAATGCCTGCTGCTACAAAAGGGCAAAGCTCAGATATTAAAGTCTGTTCCCCACTTAAAGAGTATCTTCCCCTCAGTTACACCAAGTTTTCAAAGGTTACCTATCACTTCTTTCATAGAGACTTGGGGAAAACTGTACAGGAAGACGTTGTTTCCAGTTTCTAGTCATTTGTGTGCCCTTTAAAACTGAGAAAAGGTTTCTTTTGCTAGCAGAAGAGTAAAATACAACTGCAGTTGTACTGTGTACAGAACTAGAGTTTGGACTTGTATATCAAGAATGTGTCCTAGTTCCTGTGTAGCTACTATTGAGTCATAAGCAAACAACATATCCTCAAAGTACTTATTTGTGTCATGGTGCATAGCTGCTTGCATACTTGATGATAAAAGGACATACTTCTAATGAAAAGTCACCATTCCCATACAGTAGATTAACCTTTTAATTTGCACTGACATTATGCAATTTTGTATCTTGATAACCTTATTTAGATTTCTTCAAACCATCTCCCTTCAGAGTAATACATCAATTTGCTATGAACAGCGAAGAAGTGTGGATTTTGAACATGTCGTTACTACAAGTCATGTCTAGGAAATAAATTTGTATTGACTTAAATAGTCAAACTACACTTAGCCCCTGTATGGATTTGGAATGAAAGTTACCTTAGATTATCCGAGCACAACTTTGATTTTACTGAGTCATTTTCTATTTACAGCTTGATCTGAGTGAACACTTTCCATTAAGGACACAAATGGAGAAAGGCTGAATGCTCATAAACTATTAACTAAATTCCACATGACCTTCTATGCACAGGCTAAGAAATGAGACTAGACTAATTTTTGAGAAGTCACTGGTTTCTTCTCTTTACTCAGTCAAATACTAATTGACCTTTTCACTAGAAGCAAAGAAAGCAATTTAGTTCTTGTATCTCCCTTCTCAGCCTTTTTTTCTATATCTAAGACAACCCCAGACTGTTCAGTCAGCCTTGCCTTGTAGATTTTATTTTCTGCACCTTTCGTCATTCTGGCTTTCTTCTTTTGGTCTGAATCAATCCTGAAGTGTCTCAGGCTGGACAGAGCACATAAAGCAGAGCCTCTCTGTGCCAATCGGACTGGAAGAATTGGTTGGTAAGTCTTATGGATTAAAGTCCTCTTCATACATCCTGTTGTAATGTGTGGTTTCTCAGCATCAGGAGATGCCAACTTGCATTCATCTTGTTACCCAGTATGAGAGGCGTCCTACCTGCTGTTCTCCATCATGGTAGCTCTCCTTATGGAACTTTGTTCTCTCACTACTCAAGATTTTATATACTAAACACAGCATTGCTGTTGGAACAATTGATAGCCGTTTCCAACAAAGCTCGCATCCACCACAATAAAGTTTCATCATTAATTTTCTCTAATTTGCATGGGAAAGTGTCAGAGATTATAGTTTGTTACTAGCTACCTTGATGAGGCCAGACTGAACAAAAAGAAACATTAAACCCATTGTTTTTTATAAGATTTGTTAAGTAATTTTCAGTAATGTTTCTGTGCCACTTTGTCTTCATGATCTGCTTTAGATACACATCCTTAAAAAATTGATCTAGTTTCTGTAGGCTTTCTTGTATTTGAGGACATTGAAGAACTTGGGCTTTTCCTGAGGTTCTGAATTTACTTCCCATCCTTCCTCTGCATTGTGGAGTTTGCACTTGTTCCCTTAAAGAAATAATTTCATTAAGGAACTGCTGAATCCTCAAAACTGTTTTCCCTCAAATTAATTTCCTAAGAGAATTGCAAGAAATTCCTGAAATTTGCATTCTTGTCTGCTGTCAGTGCTTTGTTGTTCTGCTTCCTTTCAAAATCTATGAACTTCATCCTTTCTATGATCATTTTTCTACGTTGCTCTGGTTTTTTACACCTTCAGACCATTTCTCCCTGCTTTTGCTAGAGGCAAATGTGGCACACCCACCACTACCATGGCTTTTTCCATCATTAGGCAAACAACACTAGTGTGTTCTATGATTTTTGCCGTGCAATCTGCCCAGCAGTATTCCCTTCTGAATGAGGGATATGCTCATTCCTTGGCTTCCTCGCAACTACACAATCCAGCTCTTTGAACAAATCTCTGTTGCACAAAAAAACCTGCTTCCACCTACTGGTTTTTGGGCTTTCAGTACAATTTGACTGCTTCTGTTTTGATAAACTTTTCTGACCTATCTCCCATGGTCTTCCCCACCGTAATCACACAAAGCCTGTCCATGCTTGCCCTTCCTGAGCTGTGCTCCAGCTGGTTCCCGAGGCCTGGCAGGGTCTGCAGGGGGCACTTCTGATCCAGAGGGCCTGTGGAATGGGGGGATACACAGTGGTGGGAGGGCTGGAGGTCAACATTATGGGCAAGTGGTGAAAGATCGTAGGGAAAGACCTTTTGTATGGCAGAAGTGGGAGCACGCGTGCATTTAGGTACTAAGTAGAAGCCATACCTGTCATTCACGTAATCCCTGTATTTAGGTATCCCCAAAGATTTATTAACAGTAGGCTGTTTAAGCCCCTCCTTTATGCTCTTAAAGAGAGTCCAGGGGAGGTTATTGTTCAGCCAAGAAGAAGACAGTGAAAAGTAGATAGGGAAGGAAGAAAATACCCTGTATAACATGATACTGTGTTGTTAAGTTCCAGTGGACCAAGACCTCCTATCCTGCCAGCTGTGTCAGGGATTCAGGAAATCCTCGAATAATGCTGCTCAGGAATCGGCTCCTCGTGTTTTGATCACTAAAAGTAGCCAAAAGAACTCATTTTAGCCAAGCAGCAAAGGTCTTTTCTTCCCTTTACACCGATGCTGGGCCGGGGAAGTGTGGCTGAGGTGGGGCTGCTCCCTTCAGTGAGAGGAACCGAGAAAATGGCCTGAAACTGAGACAGGGGAGATTCAAATTAGGTATTATAAAGACAGAGAGATTCGAATCAGATGTTAAAATGACCTTTTTTTCACTGTTAGGGTGGCCAGGCATTGAAAAAGGCAGCCCAGGGAGGTGGTGGAGTCACCCCCTCCGGAGGTCGGGATGTGGCGCCGGCTGATCTGGTTTAGCGTTTACAGAGGCAGTGCGGGACTGGATGATCCTTTAAGGCCTCTTCTAACCGTGATCACTCTATGATTTTATTATTCTAACAGGGTGGGGCGCCGGCGCCGTGCGGTCGAGCTTCCACCTCTGAAAGCCGCTTCACGCTGCTGGGTGGAGCCCGGGCGGTCTCGGAGCCCCCAGGGCAGCAGTAGGGCGATCCCCGCCGGAACCCGGCCCGGAGCAACCCGACTCGGTCCCTACCGGGTGCCTCGGGCGGGCGCAGCCTCGAACCCTCGGTCCCGGACGTGACGCGCGGGGGCGGAGGCGGGTCCCACTCCCGCGCGCGCGCGGGGGCCGAGGCGGAGGAAGTGTGATCCC
>VXAY01002056.1:364164-378742 GCA_013399855.1 Oxyruncus cristatus
CACCGGTTGCCCCAGGCCCTCCGCCGCCGCGCAGCAGGGCCCGGGCGGTCTCCCCGCGCAGTCCGGGCCCCGCCGAGGCGCGGGGGCCGCTCCACCATGTTGGTGTTCCCGCTCGGCCCCGCGGGCCTGCACGGGCCGATGGCTTTGCCCGTTCGTTCCCCGCCCCGGCCCCGCTCCTCTCGGGTGGCCCGCGGGCCGCGCCGCCCGGCGCGATAGGTTTGGGCTCAGTCGCAGCGGCGGGGGGGGGAGCAGCGGGAATCCGGGGGGTAAACGGTTCNCCGGGGGCTAAACGTTTCTTTCACTTTTAGAAAACGTTCAGCTTTTAATATGAGCTGTTTAAGAGGAGAAATACCTTAAACACAACGAGTGTGGCCTGTACTAGTTACATCTTTTATAAAGAATAGCTGGCTGGGCTGTCTTAGGGTATCCCTGTTATGTCATCGCTCTAGGTATTAATTGTATCGTTTTCTAAGTGGGATTCGGCCTCAGGGATGACCGTGCTGTGACTTTAAGAAGCCGTTTGTTTTTCAGTCTTGTCATTGCTGTGGGAGCCCAGTCGCAATCCCCACGGCTGTTTCCGATCTGGAGAAGTTACGAAACACAAGTACCGCTTTGAAGGGCGCTAAAAAAAAAAAAAAAAAAAAAAGCTTAATCTACCTCAGATGTCAGTTTTTTGTTTAATAATTTACAGTTTGTAATATGAGTTAGTCGTACAGGTGGAGCTTTTGGGGGTTAATCCGGAAGGATACCTTCTCAATAGGTGCAGTAATCAGAACCAGCTGCTTTGGCAGGGCTGTAATCTGCTCTTAAATAGGTGTGTTCTGCAGCGTGACTTAATGCTCATGCCAGGTAGGCTGCTTGGGGATACTGTTCCTGTTCAAAGCCTATAAAAATAAGTCCCTGGCCTATGCAGCACTCCTAGAATAGCTCTGTAATAAGAGCATAGTTAAACATGTGGTAGCAAGTTTATTGTCATGCCTTCTAGTGTGTTCTGATGAAGTCAGGTGATTGGGGCCAATTCTGCTAATGAAGTTTCAGGCTGAAGTCTTGAAATGCAGTGTTTGGAAAAATTATATGAGAGATGGGAGTTCCTTACTGATCTGCTGATTTAGTTTTAATCTGGTAAAGTGTTCAAGAAAAATTATATAATATGAATAAAATAAAACTCTGCGTTCTGTGAGGTTATGTCCTGGTGTGATACTGTGGCATCAGTGCCATTATGACATTGCAATATTAACTTTCACTAAAACTGTTGGTCTGGATAGGCAGAATTGAACGTTTAATGCTTAGCTCTGAAATACTTACATAAACAGCCCATTTGGCAGTACTTATTTATATGTATGCTTAAAAAAGATGACGCCCCTAAATGAACTTGGAGGCAGTGATTTCATGATCAGAGGCTCTTTTCTAAACTTTTCTAATGTGCTGTAAGAAGCTTGTGCATGTGCTGAGTGAGAAAGGTTTTGAACTATAGAGTGGTGAAAATTGAAAACTGGCCAAGGACCAGTGTTTCCTGTTCTCGTTGTGAAAACTCAGGACAGGGGCAGGGGGAAGTTCAGAAACAAAGAAACTTTAGGCGTAGGAGAACATATGCTTGGCTGACAGACTCTTTTTGCCTTAAATGCCTGTATTTTTCAGGAAGCTCTTAAAGGTGGTGCATTTTGTTGCTGAACTGGCTTTTGCCACATCAGTTTGCTGTTTTCCCATTTTCTGCTTTGCATTTTGTCTGAGGTCCTCTGTTAAAGAGGATGAGCGGTTCATACCAGAGTTATAAAAGGCTGATGGCTCCTTTTTTAGCCATGCAGTTCAGTAGTCCACCAGATACGTAACTTTATGCTGCTAGTACCTCTCTAAAGATTAAAAGCAAAATCTATCTTTAAATGAGTTAGGTAACTACAGCCTTCCTGGTAGAACATTTTAATGACTTCATGAGCTGTGTCAGATTCCTGTAGAGAACTAAAATTATAACTTTTGTGTGGTTGTCACTAGGAAGAAGAGCATGGTATATCTTGATTTCCGCCCACTCCCCAATCATTTGTTAGTCACTTGGTTGTTGCTTCTGTAACTCAAGGGAGAGTGTTTTAAATGTAGGAGTGGCTTGGGTTAAAGTCTTTGTGGCTCAGCAACACACCTCCGAGAGTGCTCAATACCACAGAAGAATATAAGACCAGGACGTGCAGGCAGTGATCTTCCCAAGAAAACACTCCGAGGTCTCAGCAGTCTGGGGTTTAGAAGCCTTCTGAGCGGTGAATGAACACATCGAATTGCTTTCTGAATCCATCTAAATTCTTGGCACCCCCTGTATCCTTCAGCAAGGAGTTCTGCAGCTTAACTGTATTTTACGTGGAGTTCTGTTGTCTTAAGTATTTTTTGAACCTGCTCTCAGCTGGTTTTTTTTGACACCCTACGTCACGGTATTGAAATTCTTTAATTCGTCTTCCATAGTTTTTTGAGCCTTAGTTGTTTTTGGTCATCAAGAGTAATAGACTGTGGTCTGTATCCTTTTGAGCTGCATTGATGCGTAACACAGTGTTTTGTGTTTGGATTGCCTGCTGTGCGATAATTTGTCAGCCCTGTGAATTTGCTTAAATGTCTTCTTTGATGAACCATGAATACATATTTATATAAGCTATTTATTGTTGGTCGGGTGTTCTTAAAAAATATCTCTATTTGGATTTTAATGGCAAAATATGCCCCCTCAAATGTTTTTTTGGCTCAGCAGCGAGGACCCAGTGATTCAGCATTAGATGTTGAGAGTGTTGAGCTGAAAGGATTACTTCTGAGAAAATCCAGTCTGTCGGCATGTTAATGAACCACAATAGGAATAACAGCAGTTGAATGATCCACGCATGGAAACTGTGGTCTTGGCTAGTATGACATAATATAGTGAGAGATGGTGTGGTTCTATGGTCAGTAGAATCAGGGAAACTTTGCCATGTGTTTGTATTTTGCATTGTATTGCCCAGCTGCATTTTCATCTAATAAAAAGTGTTGGTGCCTGTCGTCATGGAAGTTTCTCTTAACCTGTTATGGGAATTTTTATCTTTCCTTGGGAGAGCTGTTAATTCATGTTCCTACTGTACTGTGCAAAGCTGTCCTCGAGATGTCTTGGCCTAAAGGAGGAACTAGACAATGTTATATTTTAAATCTGTTGTTACAGTCTTTGTTTCTGAGGCTTCTTACCAGAAAGATACTGAATATTATACAACGTGGAGCTTTTGTAAGAGAGACAGGAGAGCACCTACGATAGGCGAGTGTGGTGGCTCCAGTTCTTTGGCAGTTCTGGTTTAAGTAGCTTGCAGCTCCTTGTGTTCCTCTGTCCTCACTGCTGCTGTGCTAGCTAACATACCTGTTTGTGTAGCTGCTTGGTGATCCAGACTGTGGAAATGGATCCAAATAAAACAGTCCAACAAGGGGAGAAGGAAAAAAAAAAAAAAAAAAGATGAATGGTTATTTTTCTGTTGAATTAGTTTCTTTAACCCATTACTGGGGAGTAGAGGCAGTCGTGCTGATTGATGCCATGCAAAGGATGATGACAGGCATGGAAAGGAGTGTGAAGGGGCTCCCTAAGGAGCTCTAAGTGGACATGAAGCCTTAGTCACATATGAATGAGGCTCTCCTGATTTCAATGGCAATTCTTATTTCCTGTCTAAAAGTCTTATTGTGATTTCAGATGATAATAATAATTCCAACACTACAGCAGTCAGTGCAAATCATTATATATTTTCCCTGAACTAGCAGTGGTTTGCATTAAAAAAAAAAAAAAAAGGACACGGCCAAATACTGGAAAAAGCAAAACAAGAATTCTGATTGAAAGATATTTTAGAAATGATCCAGTAGAATAAATCATAGTTCATACATCAAATTGCTATGTGGACAGGAACAGATGAGTGTAAAGTAGAGGTCAGTGAACAAATTGCAGTTTTGCCAAATAAGTATCTTCTAATTATTATTTTGAGCATCCATAGTTTACAGTGTACTCATAAAACAGGCATTTTATTTTACAGAAATGCACTGTCCAACTGTCTTCATTCTCCTAATTCTGGGATAATTGTAGACCGGTACAGAGAAACACAGTATTGCTATTATTGGGACAGCAGGCGTGGTTTGAGGGCTTTTACAATGGATATCAACACATCACAGTTAGAGCAGCCACACGGATCAGCATGGCAATGAAACAGGGACATTTGGGGGAAAAAAACGTATTCAACATTTGTTTGTTCTTAGTGGAATCCTTGTTTTGGCAAAAAAAAATTAGTTTTGTTTGAGGATTTTTCCTTTTCAGAATTGAACAATACAAATTTAGAATAGACTGCTCTTCTTTGAGAAGGAAATGCGCACATCTCCAGGGGGAGTATCTAAGATGGGAGGCTGAACTCCTACAGTTGCTGTCAGGGTTTGAGAGATGGCTCACTTGGTAGCAGCAGTGGGCATGTGGGTGTATTACCTGCAGAGGTATTCTGCATAAATATACATTCTTGTATATTTAATTTACAGTATCTCTTGTCTTTCAGGAAATGGAGGATAAGGTGATCAGTCCAGAAAAAGCTGAAGAAGCAAAATTGAAAGCAAGATATCCTCATCTGGGCCAGAAGCCAGGAGGCTCAGACTTCTTGAGGAAGAGGCTTCAAAAAGGAGTGAGTTCTTTATTGTCTATAGGGTGTGGACAAAAAATGCAAAGATTTATATATCTGGTTGGTTTTTCTCCTTTCCACAGGCTTTTGTGTGGTAAAAGAGTCCCAAGAAATTTTGAGAAAGCACAAGGAAGAGAAATTTGTTTCCACAAAAGGAATGCCGAGTTGGCAGGATATATGTTTTCTAGCATCAGTGGCTCAAACACACTTGTTATAAAAAATTAAACTTAGAAGCTGCGGTGATAGACCTAATAAAAAACATTATAGCAAACACCAAGGGTTAGAACCTAATCCCCATTTTTTAGGGATTTTGTCTTATCCTCTGATTTTATCTTGCCCATTCTTCTGCCCCCAAAATGTTATGTTCACTCCTTTTGTCCATGTTTTTAGCACATGAAAGTTTAGTGTCTGCTGTTGGACCAGGCATCATCTTACATCAGTGGTTTGAAAATGGTGGTATAATTCTGGATATACACCCTGACTAAAAAATAATGAGAGAAGAATGAAGAGTGAGTTAATATTTCAGTATCGTTCCACATCTAACCAGTTTTTTAGTTATTCAGCTTTTTATTTTTTTAGTTTAATTATTCATAAAGTGATTATGTAATGCCTTTCAGGCATGTTAGAACTCTGTTCTTGGAATAATCCTGGTATGTCACTACTTCTGATGGTGCTTTCATTGCTGTCACACTTGTTTTTTTTACTATTGTCTAGGCCCTTTGAGTACGTGCAATGTTTCCAAGTATAAATCCTTCGCAAACCAGCTGCTGGAGTTCAGTGCTATTTGGTAACGTCTCCTGGGAATGTTTACTGTTGGCAGTTTTTTTGGATAGTCTTTCTCTCATAAGTTGGAGTTTATGCAGCATAGTTAATGGCTGCTGGGCATGGGCAGGTGGGAGATGAGGTGACTCCCTTGGAGTTACGTGGGTAAAAGGCAGCCTAAATGACATTTCATTGGGTTCAGTGTATGTATAGACACAGGAGGGACATGGAAGTATGGATTGTGGTGATAATTCAGGAAAACAGACCAGTATTCACTCACCAAGGACTGATAGCCATAAAGGAATTATGACCTCTTGTACTTGGTGCAAATGTGAGGAAAACTCACCACCAACAATAACAACCTGTACAAATCTTCATCTTGATTATACACTGTGGAATGTAAAGGCTGTTGCAACATGTACTTTCAGATTTGAGCAGAGGCAGATCAATGGCCATCTTAATTGCTTTTGCTACTTTGATGAAAGATGGCATAAAATTGTGGATTCCAATTCATAATATGCCTCCTTCAGTTCCTGATGTGGTGATAATAACTTTCTTCCATTTTATTTTCTATTATTTCTGTTCAGTGTGCTCAGTGTCTTAAATGAGGAGGCATCTTTACTCGATACAGTAAAGATGTATCAAGTACATCTTTGTATTTGATACCTGTACAAGTACACCAGTGTATACCCGGTGTACTTTGGCCTGCCTGCACTGATGAAGTTTAAAATAGGGTGAGGCTGGTGAGTGTCCTTTCAGATAGTGTTTGTGACACGAAGACACTTGGACAGACACTGTCAGTTTGAAAGGGATAATCAAATACAGGCCATATGTGAGAATCTAGAACGAATCAGGAAAATACAGGAATGAGTTGAAGGAAGAAATGGACTGATATGCTAATGCATGAAAGATGGTAGGTTTTCTCAGATATTCTTGTAAATGTATGTGGGCAGCTGTAGCCCAAATCATCTTCAGTTTGGCAACTAGGACACGCTCTGCCAGTTCATATTTGCAGTCCAGAAATGTTCTGCCTTGTATGCACACACCATTGTTAGCACACTTTCTCCAGAATAATGGTAGACGAGAACAATGCTCCACCATGCTCCTGTGAAGGGATTCTATTTGGAACTCTTACATGGACGGAAATAGATCTGTTAACAGCTGCAACACATCTAAAGATTGAGTGATTCTGTTATTACCTAATCTCTGTTTGAAGTTTCTTTTGGTTGCTTAAGTCTTGAAGGGCAAAATGTGAATGCCTTTTTTCCAAATCAGATTAGGTTCTAACTTGAGGTGTAGGCTGCAGGTGTAGTGCTAGAGCATTGTTGTGTAAATAGGGATTACAGCATCAAAAGGATTGAATTGGGAATAAAATGGAATTTTTGAATAAAAGTGTGTGATTCAGATGTACTTCTGACTGCATGGGAGAAAGAGATTTGGTAACTTTAAGGCTCTGACAAGGAATATTTAAAGCCACCTTTGGGAGGCCTTGCCGGAGCTTGCTCCTCCCCCTTTGGTAAAGGCCTGTTGAATCAGCTGTCAGATTACTTCTGTCCAGCAACTGCTACTACTGAACATTGTGCAGCTGGTTAATACTACTGCAGAATAAAGAGTGTGGTAATAATAAGCTGCCTGGAAGCACTTAAACATAGCAGGTAGTGAAGGCTCTTCTACAGCTCACTGAGGATTAAGCCTATACAAAGCTGACTTTGGGGGGGGGCCTTCTCTTCAGAGTTGATTGTGATTGTAGCCAGCAGTTAGTGGTGTGAATCTTAATACTGAATCTAATTTTTTTTGGCCTTATATGAAATCTGCTCAAAGTCATGGATTACAAGTGCCTAAATGGGAGACCTCACGGTGAGATGTGAAAAAATACAACTCCTCCTGCAAGATGTGTCAATGAACAGTTGAAGACTTGATGCAGAGCTTGGATGGAATTCCATGCCTCATCTTACCATGATGTGGATAAATAAGTCATTTGGTTTTAACATCCATAGATAACTTAATATTTTGAGAAATCTGACAACTCTTGTAATGCTAATAAAAATTTGCTGATAGATTAAGGAACACCGTTTTAGAAATTCAGACTTAATTTACTTTTGGATTAAGAAAAGCCCTGGAATGTGGGGCAAGAATTTCCTTCACACAGTGCTTTTCAGGACTGTATTGTAGATTTGACTTTGCTAAAATAATTGGTTTGGAAATTTTAGGGATTATAATTTCACTGTTTTAGTGTATGCAGAGAACTCATTTTCTTCTTATTTGGTCTTCTGATATGATAGAGGAGGCTCTGTTCTCCAGCTTTAGTTTATGCATTGTTTGGTTATTCTACGTAGCAGAACTTGTTCACCGCAACAAAATTTATAAACCTCAGTTTCAGTTGTCAGAGACGAACTTTTGGGAAAACCAAGGCAAAATAATGTTCATGTATGATGTGAGTTCAATAGCATATGTAGAACCTTAACTGTGTATTTACTTGATGTTAAGAGTTTAGCTGTCTGTGCTTAATAATCTTGATAATATCTTTTTTTTAATTGACATAGAGCTACTTGATGAATCGGTGAGATTTTATAATTGCTTTCAAAATTAAAAATACCTATTGAATGATGTAATTCAGTGTATACATGTGATAAGATTTCAGGATTTTAAATACATGTATGCTTTTGTCTTCTAGCAAAAATACTTTGATTCTGGTGATTACAACATGGCTAAGGCAAAGATGAAGAATAAGCAACTGCCTACTGCAGCTCCTGACAAGACAGAAGTCACTGGTGACCATATTCCTACTCCACAGGATCTTCCACAGCGGAAACCATCTCTTGTTGCTAGCAAGCTGGCTGGCTGACGAGAACAGCTGAACTGCATGATTATTCTCATTCCTGTTATTTCTCCTTAATAGTTATTTCTCACCCTCACATCCCCCTTTTTCTTTCTTACACTAAGTCATGAGACTGACAGCTTTGCAGGTAGCGATAGCATGTGCTGCTATTGTAAGGGAATACCGTTAAGAGTAAAATGTAGTATTTGGACTAGTTGAGAACAATGCACTGATTAAAAAGGACAAGTTTGGTTAGAGCAATGTAATCTACTTGAAAATGTACATATTGCCCATTTCCTAGTGTAGGACTGGTTCCAGCAAGTGACATCGCAAGTTTTACAACTTCTAATGTTTCTGCTTTTGTTATTTCATCTTAATTACAGCATATTTGTATTTAATATAACCTCCAGTTGTGTTGGGTTTTTCTTCCGTGTTTGGGTTTGTTGTCTAAAATAGAGGTTTAGACCACAAGTTGCTAGATGGTAAAGCATGTACAAAAACAAAGACAGGGCTCTGATTGAATTTTGTTTCTGCTATTGAACTTGAACGGCCTTAAACCTGTTTCAGCTTTAACAATAGAGTTTTTACTTGGGCAATATTTGCCCATTCTGGTGTAACTCTTGTGAACCTAGTGCTTATTGACAACTGCCTGTTGAAGCTGGTATTCTTTTCAGTTCCGTAGCTTAGGACACACTTTTGTTGAAGATGTGAATGAAGTGTGCATGTGCATAGACTGTTGAATTCACTCTTGTGCCATTTTTTGTAAATACAATAGTTTTTGCACAACCTTTTGCAAACGTCTATTAGTTTTACATTTTAAAAAGCAGATAATGTGCCAATCAAAGCACAAGTGATTCTGTATCTTTCAAAGTCTTGTCCTGAAACTAAGAGCCCAGAATCTTGCTACTGAAAGTAAAAATTGTGTACCTGAAATTTGTGAAACACATTTACACTTGACTCAACCTTATGCTTTTGCAGTTCTAAATTTTGTTTTGCAACAATATCCAGCATTCAAATATAAATCTGGAATTTTTACCTACATTTGCAGGCAAGTGCCCTTTTTGTTCAGCAGCTGTTTAAGCTTGAAAAGCTGAAATGCTCTGTCTGATGACGTGGAATATGGCTAAATGTACTGTTCTAGAGAGTTCCCTGTGTGTCAAACACCACATCTAGGCTCACTAACGTTTGATATGCAGTTGTGTTTGGGCTATTTTAGACTTCAGGAAGCAGAAGGGTATAATTTCTTTTTTCTTGGACTCCTGAGGAGGTAATAAATTGTCTCCTTTTCTCTTTGTTATACAGCAACCCCTCATTGGCTTTGGGGAAAAAAATACCTGGAAATACTATTTCTATAATGAACTACTGAGAAATAGGTAACTTTTCATATCAGAAAATAGGGAGGAGCTCCTGTTCAGGTTTATGATGCAGATTGTAAGTACTAGATAGACAAAATGCGTAGTTGATATTAGACAGGTGACTTGATGCATTTAAAAGCATGATACTTCAATGAAATCAGAATATTAAAAGTTCAATATGATCAGTTATGTAATTGATTTTCATGTAGGTAGTCACAGCCTTCATGTTCTTTGGGAGAACCAGAAACTCTTTAGAAAGATCGGTTTACTGAACACCTTTTTCTTTAAATAAATAGTTCTGAACAGCCTATTAAAAATAAAGCACCAGTGTAGGTATGATAAGAGAGAACACTCTTAAAGATGCATGTTTTTAGAATCTTGTTCTTTGTGTTGACATATTCAGAAAGGTCTTACAGTATAAAGGACTGCTAGTCAAAAACAATGCTGGCCCATATCTTCTGCAATGGTCTCTCTAAAGGCAAACATAAAATGGTCAAGGGAAAATGAATAGTCTTTATTTGGTCCAGTTTTGATCAGAAAAATATCAGTGTCTGCGTAATGTCTTTGATTCATAGAAGTAATTCCAGAGAATTTCAGAATTGCTAAACTGATTCTTTTCTGTGTAGCCCTTTTCTAGTAATTACGTGGGCTCTGTCAGGCCTGTCCTTATTCCTTATCCTCCACTAGTGCTATAAAAAATTTGTGATTTTTAAAGAACAGGTTAAATAAATGGACATACTTCTTTAAGAAATTAGGCTGGAAGAATGACAGGGAAACCGGAAATACTGAAGCAAGCTGCTTTTTATAGATGTTCTAATGTCAAAATCCCTCTTTATTTTTCTATGCATAAATGAAATTGAAACTTAATGATAGGACTGGGCCTGAAACAAATGGTGAACAGCTTAAGGTGACTTGCTGTGTATTGTCTGGTGCCACTACTCTATAGCTCCCATAAGGTGAGTTTTCTTGATTTGGGGAAGGTTTAAAAAGATAGCCATTTAAATTTAAACATTCCACTCAGCTATGACTCAGCTTGTCCTGCTGGTTGGACAACACAAGCTCTTACAATACTCACTCGGTGACTTGGAGTTCTTAGGATTACCACAGATTCAGCTATGAACATATTATCCATGTGTATATTTGAAGTACTGTAATACTAACTAGGTCAGTGACTGATTATGAGCCTTCACATCTGACAGACCTCAGCAGCAGGCACAGCTATTTCAATTCTATAAACTGTATAAAAATTAAAGTCCAATAATCACTTAACAGTAAATCAAACATGACTGCAAATTGATGCTTACTTTCAGCTTACTCCAGCAAGATTAACTCAGCTATCCAAACTGATGTACATAATGTATTATATGAGTTTTACCATTTGATAATTGCCTTTTTCAAAGAAAACCTGTCCACACTGTAGACTGGCAGTCCCTTTCATATCTTGCCTTTAAAGATAGGCAGTGTTTAGTTGTTAGAGTAGTACTCATGTAGGCTTATAATAGCAGATAGCACCAACATTTTATTTGAGATAGTTAAGTGAATTAATTACAACTTCACAGATATGTCCCCAAATCTGTAACACCAAAGGCTTCCCTCTCATTGTTCTTGGTGTAGTAGGACAGTGTTTGTGTAAAGGCCACAGGAGTACATTTTGTTGGACATATTTACACCCAGTCAAGATGTTAAGGTGATAAAAATGTCAACTGTTCTTTACAAACTTACACATTGTATAGTATACAGAATAAATTGATTTACTTAGTTTTTATTGCAACGTCGAGGTTTGTCTCATCTTTACTGTGGTTTCCTAAACAATACTGGATACTTCGGAAAACTAAATCCTAAATCTTGCTACTCTGTATCATTAAAAATATGACTGGGCTTTGGTTTCTAGTATGTTAGACTACAGAATTACTTTAATGTAATCACATTTATATATATTTCAGTGCTTATTTTTCTATTAAGGCAATTAAAGCTTATTGTTTGAAAACTCCGTAACAGATGATTGTTTTGGTCCCTTGCAGTGAGTGAAGGGGATGTCTGGGAACTAGCTTGGCACATAGAAGTTTGCATTGTTGCTATAGACAATTGGCCTAAGTATGGCAAAGTTTCCAGATATCAGAATGCTGGAGAAAGTCCAGCTAATTTCATAGTTATCCTGTGATTTAGGTGCTGATGTTTGCGTAGCTCCAAGACCCGTGTGCTGTATTTGCACAGTGAGCTCAGTCACCAAGGTTATGGTAACGCCCTCTGTACTCTGCATACCTGCACGGCACTTGATTTTCTCTCTTCCTACATGTCTCTTGCATTACATTTCAGAGTTCTTAACTGTTCAACCCGTTATCTGCAGCTAAAGCCCCAGGCCTAGTCCTTGTAGTGTGAGAATATGAGAAAGGGTAGCAGAAGGATTTTAGCCTGTAAATCCCTCAGCTTTGTCTGTCTTGCCAGTGAAAGCCACGTGGAGTTAAACTGATGGTCAGTGTTAAATATACAATGCTCTTCTGAAGGAGTGCGTAGGCCCGTGCACTGGCCATGCACTAAATATTATTGCTGTGCCTTTAATGATTTCCCTTTTTGTAATGATTACCCTTTTGGCAAAGAGAGAACTCGCTGCTCACTTGCAGAACAGTGACAACAGAGTAGGGAGTCCTGTGTAAGAAGGGAATTTTTTCTGCCACAGTTTAACAGATCACAGATGTGAACAGACCACAGATGTAAGAAAAGAAATAGGACAGATGCTTTGTAATTTTTTCTGGAAAAAATTACATAAAAATTCAATATAGAATTCTGCATATGGACTGTGTCAGCTGCATCAGCTATACATTGTCATCTGGAATACCCTGAGATACAGTCTCTGAAAAAAATGCCATCTTTTTGAAAAGATGTGCAGGGTAAGAGATTATGTCATTTAAAATCTTGCCAACAAATATTTGATGCAGGAGATGCATCTTAATAATTAAGTAGCAGGTCTGGCTATATTACAAATGGGTTGTTTCTTGGCAACTTTCAGTGCCCCCAATTTCTGTCCTTAACGACAGATTTGAAATCCTGGTTTATGCAAATTGTGTCAAATCATAGCATATTTTGGACTCAGATATCTATTTTTTGCTGTGGCTTATAATTACATTTGGCTCCTGAGCTCCATCTGTGAATGGCTGAGATCAGTAATCTACCACCAAGTGAACTCCTGAAAGTGTCTTTGAATTTAGAACAGATATCCTAAAGAAAGGGTATGAAATATCCAATATGAAGCAGCACAGTCTGAGGGGAGGTTCAGGTCCCTTCTGAGAACAAAACTTGAAATTTCAGTTGTTTGTACAAGCAGATTCTGAGATTAAGGGAGTTCAGGAGGGATGATCACACTCTTAAATGAACCACAAACAAGTGGTTACTTGTTACACATGAAAGACGACCGGTAGCTTTAGTACAGATCTTTTGCCTTAGCATACAGATGAAGAGCAGCTATGCAAACTGCTTAGCCAAAACCTCACCCCTGACATGGACAGCAGTTCCCAGGAACCTGTTCTGGGCTGACCCTCCTGGCATGAGACAGTAACAGCAATTGTGGTTGATAATCCTGGACATACTGGTAGAACACTAGAAGAGAGGTATTTCTTAAATTCAGCTCACATTATTTTGAACTCTCCCAGCAGAATCAAGATTTTTTTTAATCTCTATTCTGAATATACTAACCTTAGTTTCCTAGCTGTGAAGGCCATATATATCTGCACCAAATGCAAACAACTGGGTAAGGCTCCATATTTTCATCTTGGCTGTTTTTCATTTGTGCTTGCTGCTTTCTCCATCTTCTTTTAGATGGCAGCAGTAATGTATAGCTGGATTATAGCATTTATTTGTTTGTTTTGGGAGTCAAAATAGTGTTGTATCTCTGGCTGTTTACTAAATTGATGAGTGATTTTTGACCCATGTCTTTCATGGCTCACTTTCTCTGTAAACAGGTTTGTCTGTTTCTTTAATAGTCACAGCAAGTTTCAGGGGAAGTACAGGTACTACCCACTCAATACACAGCTGTTTTCTAAACAGTTGAATTTTGAGAGAGGATAAATAGTCAAAAGCGCTTTGGTAGAAAGTGTGGCAAACATACCTGTTTCAACTTGCTTTGTGTTTTGGACCACTTGAACTAGAAGGATGCATTTCCGAGGTGAAAAGGGGAAAACAAGATAGTAATAGCTTCATTTGTGCTGTCAAAGAACCCTTGCTGTAAAAAACACTCTTTAATGATTTTAATAAAGCAATGAGGTGTCATCTTGAGACCTAGCTGGAACATGGATTATGCTTTTCCTTCCATTTTGACATGGATGATAAACCTTTTTAAGGTGTGTACCTCCATGTCTTGGTGAGAACTGGACTTATTGAAGGAGCTGATTTGGGCCCAGTTCTCTTCAGTGCTTTCAGTAGTGGTTTGAATGATAGATGCAATCAAGCTGAAAGAGGCTGCAAACAATTTGAATGATGGGATCAGAATCGGGGAGGAAAAAAAATGGAAAACTTTGGCACCTGAGAAATTCAAGCCAAAATAAACAATGGGAATAACTGGATGGGTGGTAGGATGGCAGCTAGGCACATAGAGGCTTCAGCAGGCTGTGCCACAGATGTAAATCCGGAAGGATGAAGCAGCTGCACAGAAAGTTCATCTCCCGCCCGCCTTGAGAGGAGAGGTCCCTGGGGAAGGAAGGGGCCGTTCCCTGCGGCTGGTGGTGCCCGGAGTGCGGAGCCTCAAGCAGGGCACGGGCTGGGGAGCAGCGAAAATTACAAACATACCTGGTGACGAAACGAGTGATTTGCTCCGTTTAGGGGAAATAAAATAAAATAAAATAAAAAGCCATATCCTGAGAAAGAGGAGGAATACCGGTCCTGGCACAAAGCGGGGGGCGCGCAGCCCCCTCGGTGTCCGGGAGCGGCAGCGCCGGGTCCCCCCGTCGAAGCGCCCTGGGCGCGGTGCCGGGGCCGCGTCCCGCCCGCCGGGGGGAGGCATCGCGCTCCCGCCGCCC
>VXAY01002056.1:379192-543389 GCA_013399855.1 Oxyruncus cristatus
CGGGTCAGCACGGTCGCTCGGTTATCGCCGTGGGAAACACCTTCCCGACCCCTGAGGAAAAACGACTTATACGACATGAGCGCTTTGATATTCAACTACCCTTTTCTGGTGACACTGCACCTTCGGATTATATTTATGGTTTTGGCAGCCGTTCAGAAGCCCTGCAGTCAGCAGTGATGCGCAGCGTGACTCTCATATGCTCTTTAATCAGACATTTTTCTAATCTTTTTGGCCCTGTGTGTTGGTATCTCATCAGCTCCTACCTGGAAACAGTTCCTGCCCTATGTGTCTTGATGATGGGCAAAGCCTGCAAATCGAGATGTGGAAATGGTTGCTTTGTGCCCTAGCAATGCATTGTTTTCATTACTCTGTCTTGAGCTAGGGCAAAAATCTGGAAAAAATGACAGACAACAGGTTTTTAAGGGCAGGAGGGATGACTGGGATCACCAGAACTGAGTGTACAGTATAACGTGGCAAACTGCAAATACTTCTTTCAAAAAGCTTGCACAGTCAAAGTGTGTCATTAGGAGAGCCATGCCATCTAGATCCTTGAGCCACTTTATGAAATACCCCCAGATTATCCCCAGTCTAGCATGTTGGGTGAGGAAGGAAAGGGAACAGACATTTTGTTCTGGCAGGAATGGGTCACTTTATTGGTAGAGTCCTCCCACTCAGAAGGGGTGGAACAGCACATTGACTGTGCATCAGGACAAATCAAACTGGGCAGTCCCTTCAACAGGCTTGACTGTATCTGAGTAGTATATTTGTGTAAGAGAGATAGAGTGGAAGGAGGTGAGGAGCATGCCAGCACCCCCTAAAGAATGCTGTTATATTAGTGGTATATGACATCTTGGTGTCTTGTGTCTCACAGAAGAATATCTCTTTGAAGTATCATTGCCCAAAGGGATGAAAATTACCATTCTGGTCAAGAGAGCCATGGTACTGCAGAGTTGTTCCCAAGTGCCCAGTAGACCTTCTCTGTGTAAGGACTTACTTTGGAAAGGTGTTCTTGATTTATCTCTCTCTGTAGATGATGTTCTTATGAAATTGAAATGTCTCATAAAGTGTTGATCAGAATACTTTCTTTCTTCTTTTCTTTTTTTCTTTTCTTTTTTTTTTTTTTTTATTTTCCAACCCTGTCTGATCTTGAATGGTTGAATTCTTTGGTCAGAAACTGCTCCAAAAATGTGGGTGTGCTGTTATGTTGGAACTGCATTACAGTGGAAAGCTCGAGGTCCCTTGTAGTTCCTGAGGAAGGCCTGGCTCAGAATTGGGCAGGCCAGGCTAGGAAACCTGCTGGGTGTTCAAGAGAGACTCTCTGCTGGCTTTTTCCCCAAGTAATGGTGGCACGCTGTTTAAATCCCATTCAGTATCTCATCCTTGATTAGGTAACATAAATAGTGGATTTAAGGTCATACCACACAGAGATAAAGAGAGCAAACACAAACAAGCACCAGGATGATCCTGCGGTAGGGACTTGCTGGGTGATGAAGGCCAGTGAAATTGCTTCTGTGCTTTACTCTCACACCACAGGCTGTTCTTGTCCTCTTTAGAGACATACGTAGGCACAGAAAGAGTGAATTTCACATCTTTTTTATACTGGTAGGCAGAGTCAAGGTGTTCATTCAGGGCAGCTGCTTAAAGTACCAGAGCTTCCAGTAGCTCTTACCCTGTGGTATTGGCACAGGTATTTTGCTGGCAAGCAGGCTCAGGTATGGATTTTCAGCACATTGTTGCTGCTGTGTGCGTGCACGTGGGTGTCCTGAAATGAAGTACCTGGCAGGTCTCTCACCCTCTCCCACTGGAGACCCACATCCCAGCTTGCCTGTGTTGTTCAGGTGGCTGTGTTCATGTCAGTAACTGGAACAATGGTTGGTAAAATGATATTAATGACTGGGTGACCAGTGCTGCAAAGGAGTTGTGAGCTTCACTTCAAACATTGTCTGAGAACAGCAGAAACAGACTTCTTGTTTCCAGCTGCTGGTGCTGGGAGTGGGGCTCTCTGCGGTGTGCTCCATTGTGTCCAGCTTTGCTAATATGTTATGCCTTCAAATTTGGTTTCTTTGTCACCAGCATAAAAATAGCACCCACTGTCCCAACCACATCTTGAAATACCTGAAAGGAACTCTTATTTTTCCAAGGCAAGTTATTTTTTGTTAGAAGCCAGCAATGCAGATTTTTTCAGAAGTTGTGCCACCCCTGAGAAAGCCCTATTGCTTTGATTCATTCCAGGTGTGTATGTAAACTTGGTGACTGTATGGCCAGCCTTGTAGCTGCACATGGTTACAGTTAATGTAGAAATGTGGATTTAAGTAAAAGGACTGGCTCTAATGCACTCCCAAGCTGGTTGTGAGCAATGGGCCCAAACCATGCAGGCTTTGTGTTCCTGTGCCCAGTGATACTGCAAACACAGACTCTGCTTGAGGGCTGTAGCTTCAGTTTTTGGGTACAGCAGCTTAAATTTGCTCCATGGGTTATATCCCAGGTATTCTTATTCAAAGTATTATGCCTTTGAGCCTTGTCCTATTGGATAGATATCAGTGGCAGGTGTGTGGTCCTGCTGTAAGTTCATTTCTGGAAGTTTTGGTTCTTTGACTTTGGAAACAAACTTAGAAGAATTTTGATGTGTTTTCTGGATCATCGTTGCCCTGCTGAGTGATGCTGGGGTGTGGTTGGTAAGTATTTCAGTAACTGTTGACCAACACCAGATATGTACCTGCTTCTGCTGACCCACAAAAATTGACAGGGACAATCTGGGCCACGTGTCAGCTTTTGTTAAGTGTAATTTGCCTTCCTTGGAAATTAAGAACAAATGGGAATGCTTTGCCTAGAACTCAAGCTCATCTGACTTCCACACTGCTGAGAGCACCACGTTTATGTTAGATGTTGCCTTTGTGACTTTCAGGGGTGTGAAACCAAGCCCCAGCACACGCTCTTGTTGCCTGTACACAAAAATCAACAAAACAGGTCAGGGACTATGTTTGTGCCACCTCTTCTAAAGTCATAGTGAAGAGTTGTCATAATTCAGTCATCGTTGTTCTCCATTTCCATCTATTTTTCCCTGGGTTTGAGTTGTTTCTGTTTCATGCTGTGCTTTCCTAGAACGTGCTGCTTTGCCCCCTCGGGATTTCTGTTTACCTTTTGTATGGCTGTGTGCAGTGTGCTTATTTATTTACTTATCCATTCATTTATTTTCATTCTTGCTGCTACCAATATGCTCCTCCCTTTCCATTATCTTGCAGTTGAGGGCTAGCTAGCTCCAGCTAGCTGGGTCCTAGCTTAGGACCTGATCCAATTTCAGTTAAAGTGAGTGGAAGTGTTCCTTTGAACACAGAGGAATCAGTAAACAGTTTTCATTGCACAGCACGGTCTGGGAAAGCTGAACTCACTAGCTGACCTAGAAATGGTTCAGTTTGGGGATTTATGAGTAGTAAATTGAGTTAGGGAAGTGTCAGAGGAAACTGCACAGAACAAAAAGCTGCTTGTGCAGCTTCAGCACCGCAAGTGGCCCTTTCTTGCTTTCCCGGGGCTGTTTGCAGCAGCTGCTCTGAGGGTGTTACAAGACTTGCTCTTCTTCAGCTGTGCTGGGTCCTTGCAAGCAAAAATGGCAAATGGCAGATTCTGACCAGGTTATGGCTCTTCTTGGGTACGTTTGTGGTACATGGGCAGGGAAGTACAGAAAAAAAAACACCTCAGCATAAGGGAGAAATTATAACTGTTTCTGTGCCTATTATTGGGCTTTTCTTGGGATGTAAAAAAAAAAAGCTGCCTTAACTATATAGTCCTGTTTATTGCTGTTCAAACTGTTGTCCCAAAATAGGTTCTTTCAGCCAGTGTGCAAGAGGCCAATCCACACACAGAGTCGAGGTATTTGACTTATTTAAGAAAGTGGGACTGGGGGGAAATCCACCAACCAGCACCATGACTACCAAAACTTTTCATTATGTGTGCATTTTAGCCGTCAAAGGCATTAATGTTCCTTGGCTACAAGTTATTTAGTTCTCTTAATAGCTCATATTCTATGTTGTATTGGTTAATGAGTCTGTCATTTCTTGTGCTAATTAGTCCACGTGCTCAGTCTTTCTCTTCTTTTGGGTTTCTTAGGCCAGTGGTCTTCGAGTTGGTCATGATCTCCCCCTGCCGAAATTACCCAGTCAGATCTGATTCAGCACAGTTGATGAGTTGACTTTATTAATTTCTTCCTTACCTTGGGAGTTCTGCCAGATGTCCTTGTGACCTGTAAATTCTGCATTCTTTGTGTCCTCTATCAGGGGACATCCTTCTTTCTAAGCTTTGTTGACCTCCCCCTAGGTCTGAGAACACTGAAGCGTGTCGATCCCTAAACCTTAACAAGGCAATTAACAACAAATAATTTCTAACACCTGGACATCACTTTAGAGCTTATTAACTGCTGTTTCATGGATTAAATCTCCTTTCTTGTTGATTAGGCTTGAAAGTACACAAAGATCAAACACCAAAGAACATCCTTTCTTAAGAAAATATTTACATATTCCACATTTTGCAACAAAACTATTGCATGTGACCTAAGTGTTTCTAAGCATTAAACAGTAACCACTTGTCTCAGTAGGTCACTGCTTTGTCCTTCCAGAACCCTGCTGCCCATCAGTGCAGAGATGGGGCTTGTTTATCTCCATGCACAGCTTCGATGTCCTGCTCCAGATCTGAGTGGGACAATTCAGACCAGAGAAGCTGTTGCAGAAATCAATGTGCACTGACAAGCAGTTGCATCTCCACATGAGAGTGAGCCTTCACAGGATACTTTATAACTGCACCTCTGCCTCTTTTTAAAATCTAGTGCAGCAGCGGAAGAGGGAATATTTCACTTGCTTCTCTGCTTCAGGGACTTGCTGTGTCACTGGAATGGCAACCCTGCCAGTGATAGCTCACAACAGTGTGCACCCACTTTATTCCTATTGTCTTAAAACTGAAGGTGCTGAGGATATATAATTACCCAACAGTCTAACAATACTTGGTTTAACCTAACCTTGACATTTTTCTTTGTTTGTGTAAAAGAAATTTCCTGTAGTCAAATGTCAACTACAGCAGCTTAAGAAATTAAAAAGCTCTTCGCTTTCTAAGAGCAGTTTTGTGACATGTCAGCCGTCTGTCATCTCGTTAAAATACGCTTGGGCCTTGGGAAGCAAGATGAGTGATGGTTTAAGTTGGAGCCTAGTCTGCACCACAGCTGCTCCCCTTGGTGCTGAGTGTGTCTGGAGCAGGAAATGATGCCACCCTGGTGCAGCCAGAGACATACCAAACTGTTTGTGAAAGCTTCTCACAGCCCACAAATAGTTTTTGGGAGGGTGTATCCTGTAGCCCTAACAAAAGACTGAAAGTGTGGCATCTCTGGGAGCTACTTTTGGGAAGGGGAGATCATAGCTTTGTATTTTAAAATGTTCTTATTTTTTTCCTGTAGATCTGATCTTGAAAGTTGTAGGAATTTGTTACACATAAGGAACTGTGAAGGTCCCATTTATAATAATTCGTCTTATTTGTTTAGTTCTTTGATTAACATGTTAAAACATTTACCTAATAATGTTAGTGGATTACATGGGATCCCCCTCAAACTGTCATCAGCAATCCTTGCGGAATAGTGATGTCTGTACATGGAACTGCCACTGGTTATTTGCAGTCTGTTTCTACTGTAGGGATTTTATAGCATGTGCCAAATGTCTTGGGTAATGGATTACTGTTATGTTTTAGATAAATAAATAATCAAAGAAAGTGCTAACGAGCTCCTGCTATGTCAGAAAATGTGTGTGATGACCACCATTGTCTTTTGTTGAGCCACTGAGCTCCAAGTTGAGTTGTAAGGGATAGGCAGCCTGTTGGGCAGATTTACCTATCTGCTAGGGTCTCCTAGGGCCTTTGGGGTTTTAATCCTCTCTACCTGTTCTAATAACAAAGCAATTTGTCTCTCTCTTTATGAGACTCATTGCTTAATCTCTGTAGAAAGAAAAGCATTTTTGTTATTGAAATGGGCTCATTGAGGCAGCTGAATTGGAGGAAGTCACACAGATGTCTGGTATCACATGGCTGCACTCTTTCTGGATGGTCTGTTTTTAATAGGATTTCAAAAAAGCAAGAAGCTTTTTTTGGTGAGGTTAAGCACAGGTGGTATTTCTACTGTGAGGGAAAAGCAGTGTGCAGCTGGCAGGTCTGTTGACCTGTAGGGCCTGTGCCTGGATTAGGCTCTGCAGCAGACCCCGGAGGAGTTTGGAGTGGCCTACAGGGACATTCACGGAGTCTCAGAATGGGTCAGGTTGGAAGGGACCACAGTGGGTCATCTGGTCAAACCTCCCTGCTCAGGCAGAGTTGTCCTAGAGCACATGGCACAGGATTGTGTTCAGACAGTTCTTGAAACCTCTAGTGAGGGAAACTCCACACCCTCTCTGGGCAAACTGTTCCACTCACACAGTAGAGAAGTTCTTCCTCGTATTCGGACGGAACTTCCTGTGCATCAGTTTCTGCCCATTGCCTTGTGTCCTAGAGGTTGGCACCCCCGAGAACAGCCTGGCTCCATCCTCTTGGCACCCCCCCCTTTAGATATTTATACACATTAATGCATAATAATTTATTACAGTCACACATTAATTTATACACATTCATTGAATTCAGGTTTCATTCCTTGACAGCACAAAGCTTACACAAAACAAGTATTTAATTATTTGAAGTTTTACTTGTGTTACTGGAGACTTTGACACCTGCACGTGTACATGAGCATACTTACAGATGCTGCTGGTTTGAAAGGCGTCTTGGCTGGAGGGAAGATGATGGATGCAGGTTTGCTTTGTGCTGTCACGCAGCAAGAGCTCCTCTGATAAGAGTCAGTGATTTGTTTTATGCCTCTTGATTGAAATCGGCTTACCTTGGTGTGCACATACGAAGTTAGAGACGAGCAGAGTCCTTTGCTTAGCTGTGTTTTCTTTCACGTGCTTGAAGGTGCAGAGGTTATCTCTGATCTAATTTTGTGCTCACTGTAGTGGAGCAGTGTTTACTCCTGCGTGTATTGAGCTGGACTCCGATAGTGAGTATTTGTACAGTTGGGCCCAGGGCCAAGAAACGGCATTTGGGCAAGGCTTTTGTTCCTGATGCTTCATTAGCAAGCTACTCGAATGAGTTGAAGCAGCAGAATGTACCTTCTGACTGTCTCTTCTGCTGCTGAAATAGCAAGGAAGAACCTCCTACTTGCTGTCAATAGTAGGAGGTTCTTGTTGCAGAAAATACAGAGTTGAGGTCAGAAATAATCCCATGGTTCTTGGAAATTTTCATCATGTCTGTGACGTTCACTTTTTCGTCAAATTAAGTCTTTCTGTTTATTTTCATAGACCACTCATGATACGCCACAGCAGATGTATGTTTTTGTTTTGGGGGTCGTACTTCTAGGAGTTTGGTTTAAATCGGCATCAAAACTTTTAAGTATGTGGAAAAGCATTAGGCATGAAATTAAACCTCTTACCTAAAATTCGTGTGAGACAGAGAAAATTCAAGCTGTTTTGAATTCAAAGGCTCTTCGTACAGTAGCCTTTTCCTTTTGTTGGCTTTACTTTTGAGCTGCATCCAGGGCAGTGAGTTGTATGATTGGGTTGCTAAGGCCTTGTTTACCAACATTAATGGCAAGGCTTTTAGTGGCTTTCCTGGCAGAGAACAGCACTCACACGCCTGTGCCAGTGCCACCCTTTGCTTAGGACTGCATCATTTCCTCCTCCTTCTCAGTGTTGCTTGGCTTTGCTTAACTCTGGGTTTGCTTAAGGCTGATTCTGCAAAGATTTATCGTTATCCCATGTGAGTAATCACACATTGCTTAATTTTATGCTTTGAAATCAAGCACATAAATCTGAAAGATCAAACCTTTTGTTCTCTATGTCTTCTTACTGCAGGGAAATAATTTTGCTGTCATATACATATGTTTGGAATAATTTGTGCAGGAAAACAAATTAAAGTATCCTAGGCATGTCTCTTGTCAAGTTCTCTGTGGATAGCTCTTGTGTTTGCAGCATTGCAGTAAGTTAGGACCTGTCTACTTGAAACCCAGTTTTAATGTTGAATAGCTGTGGTGTATTTTCAGCAGAAGCTTCCCCTTTGAGGACCTCTGTCATCTCATGGTGCCCCTCATCTTTTAGCATGGTCCATTTTTTAGTTTGCTCCATGCAGGAGCCCAATATGAAACCCTGTGTGAGCTGGATCACCTGGGCTGCCCAGCGCTGCACAAACGTGAAGAGCACTGTTATTGAGCTGCTGATCTTGGTGGTTTTGGGGTCTTCCTGTTCCTGGCCGTTCAGGTCACAACACGAGCACTGCAGCTGCCTGCCACTGGCAGTTAGTTACAGTATTTTATCGTTTTGTTTCTATGTATTGGTCTGTTTATATTCAAATAAAACGTGAAGAAGAGATCAGTGCTGGCTAAATGGTTTGTGTGAGGGGTTTTGTGTGTTTTGGTTCAGTTTTCTGTTTGTTTTTAAAAAGAGGCTGAGTAGTTAGTGTGGTTACATCAGAGGACTGCCTTTCTTGCTGAATTCTAGACATTAGCAGCGGGAATGTAGGCACAGGAAACATTAGGCACTGATAATGAAATGTAAAGACTTCTTTCCTCCCAAATGTTTGTGGACTGCAGATACTGACCCAGCTTTCAACGTATCTGCAAATTTTAATGTTAATTTTGAAGAAGGTCCAGATGGATTACTTATGGAAGCAGTGATCTTGTGCTTTGCACCTTCTGTTCTCCTTAGTGGCATGGATTTAATTTCTTTGGCCTGTTAGTCGGGAACAATAGCAAGAACTGTCACAGATGTTTCAATAGCTATGGAAGTATTCAGGGCTGGGGTAAAGCTCCTTAAAATGTTAAGGGAGAAGAAGGTACAAACCTAACATCAAAAAGCAAGTGTGAATGAGAAGTCACCATGCTGATGAATGGTTTGAGGGAGCAGTATGAAGATAAAACTGGAAGAGAATCAGTCAGGAACGCAGAATGCATCTGTGCTTTTGTGTGTGTCACCTCCAGGCTGTTTGGTGAAAGTTGTGGCTATTTTCTGAACATCTTGAGAGCTGTCGCACATCCCTCTTTGCTCATCAAGTCTCCATTTTTGCCATTTAACCCTGCTTCAGGTGTGGCTGTAGTTAAGGCTGCCAGGGTAATTCACACAGAATAAAAGCTGCCACTGGCACTTAGGTGGAAGTGGCTTGTTGAGTTCATTTAACTCTCAGGAGACAGTGAGGATGATTGAGAGCGGACTCTTCCAGGCTACTTACTTACACTGTGGTCTGATGAGAGCCCTCCCTCGCTTGAAGATTAAATGTAAATGCTAAAGCAGCTCTTTGAAGAGCTCTCATTCTGTGTTAACACTGGGGGAGATTCAGCATGTGATTTGTTGTTTTCCAGGGTTGTTGTATGGGTAGATGCAAACTGCACGTTTTTTGCGTGACCGTCCTAAATGCAGAAGAACAAAGACTTCTCAACAGAGTGACTTTCATACCCATGTGGTCTCTTTTTTGTAAATGGATATGAAAAATCAGGAAGTCTTGCTCAATTACCAATGGTGTCTTTGAGTTCTTCCATTTGATTATCATAAGACAAGAGAATTTTGTGATTAGTTTGTGATTTACAGGAGGACACTCTTCCTCTTTGTAGAGACAGAGAAATAACCTAAAAATACTACGAGTCAGTCTAACAATGAGGGAATTCATTGCCCCAACATGGCTTGTCACACGTTACTCTCTGCAGGCTCCATGGGTTATTCATAAGTATCTTTAAAGCAGATGACCTCAGTTGTTTTGCTGAGGAAACCAGAGAGAGGGGTTCCCAAGTTGCCTTATGAGTTAGTATACACCAAAACAGGATATATGGAAATATATTCCATGGAGATTGAGCCTATTTTGCCTGGAAAGGAAACACCAACTGCCTCTGAAAGTGCTGAAAATCAGTGTTACAGGAGATACAGGACGGGAATAGATGTTCTAGACTATATGTATGTTAAAGTAAGTAGAATATGTTTGATTTTCTTCTTGGTTTTAACATGATCATATAGGTCTGTATAGCCAAGCATATAATTGCTTATTAGTATCATAATATTGTAGTATAATAGTTTATTGATAGAAGTTTAAAGTAAGTAGAGTTTTGACTTCTGATCTTGGAGATACATAAAGAAGAATTTTTCAAACATGCCAGACGTTCGTTTCATTGTTCAGGAGATTATCTCCCTTAGGAAAAAAAATGACAAGAGGAGAAATATTTGCAGAAGTTGTTAGAATTTGATG
Organism: Oxyruncus cristatus; assembly: GCA_013399855.1. Taxonomy (NCBI): domain Eukaryota; kingdom Metazoa; phylum Chordata; class Aves; order Passeriformes; family Cotingidae; genus Oxyruncus; species Oxyruncus cristatus. The sequence continues at coordinate 389,468 of VXAY01002056.1, forward strand.
TCAGAGTGCACTTCTTCCATGTGACAGTCTTACATATCGGAAATGTAAAGGTGATACAAACCTATTGCAAACACTCAAATTAGGTAACACTTGCAGAGAAAAGGAGTGGATTGGTTTCTCTAAGGCTAAATGTGGTATGATTGAAAGTATGCTTCAGCTTGTGTGAAAGGCTTTAATTTCACTTCCCTCTCCAACAGAGGGGTGTTTCCCATAATCTCTCATGCTAATCAAGGTTAGCATTGCCCTGATGAAACGGGCTGGTACGGGCAGGACTTGCAGCCCCACTGCTCCTCTGCCCCATTTCACGGGGCGGAACAGTGAGGGCAGGGCTGGAGATCCCACGGGAAGAAATGCAGCTGCTCTTGTTGGAGAGTTTCCGATAACACCGTGGCTGTTTACCCCAGTTCTGCTTTCACAGCTTCCCCCAGTTTTTGTGGAGAGAGTCTCTTAGGGAGGTTTGTCTCTGCTCGCTGGTTTTGAGTTTGAGCTTGCCCAGGTCATTCTGGTTTCCTGGTGTGGGGACTTACTGTTAATTACTGTTAATTTCCCATGAAAAAACAGTGAAACTAAATACAGCTTCATTAAATGTGCTTCACTGGAGTCAGGTTGCTGTTTTAATGCGGCAGAAGGATGTCTGAGGTGTGGACTGGACCATAGTGACAGTTATGGTCTGGGCTTGCTAAGTAAAACTAGTTTTCCCTGAATAACTCAAGCTAAGTCAGTAAAACTCCATTTTAATGATGCAGCTGCATGTCAGCCTGGGGATTCTGTGTTGGTCTAACACAGAGTTAGATACTCAGTTAATCTTTGGTATTTAAAACCTCAGTTTGGTGTTTTACTTTAAATGCGACTTTTTGGGCGGGGCTAGAATTAAGTAAATGGAAGGGAGTGCTGTTGGGCACGAGCTCAACTTTTACAGAAAAAGACTCAGAAAAGTACAGCCTTATCTGCTATCAAAGTTTGTGTCGAATATTTTTCCTTTCACTTTTAATGTTTAAATTAAACTTTCACAGTTAAGTCAGCAATTGTCCATGCTCCAGATGTTTTACAGATATGAGAAAATGTGGCCTTATTTCACTTCTGTGAGCTAGGTGATCAATCATGGCTCCACTTCTTTCTCAGTAACTTGTTGTTTCAAACTCCCTTGCTGGAGCAACTCCCTTGCGTGGTGCAGTGCATCTGTCTGATCAATACAGCCCTTTATTTTCTCTTCCTGCTGAAGCAAGTTGTAGATACACCAAATAATCTCATGGCAGTGATGCAGATGGCTCAGTGCTGAGGCAGAGGCACTGAGACTGAAGACAGCGCTTCCTCCTTGTGTGTGTGTGAACTCAGGATGGACTCTCAGCTGCAGCCAGAGCTATGGGCCTGTTCCACCCACGAGCAGAACTAGGGCTGTGCCCTGAAAAACGTGTAAGGAACACGAGGGTCTGGACTGAATTTGTACCAAGGGTCTGGAAATAGTACTTATTTCTGCATTTAGGTAATTATGCTGTGAAGTCTAGGCTATGACTTGCATCATCTCAATGTTTCCTCTTGTTTCATTTGCCCTTATAAGTGTTTTTGTTCTTGAATCTTAAAGTTGAGCACCCATGAATTTAACCATGACACTGAGTATTTGTGTGTGTGTGGGTATTCCTTAAGTATAGACTTTTTAAGATTTTTTTAGTTGGAGAATCTTTCTAATATACTGTCAGCATTCACTGCAAGCACACAAACATGAAATCATGTATCCTTTTCCTAATAATATTTCTTTGGTGCCCCGTATCTCATTAGCTTAATATTCAGGGGAACTGCAGTTGTTTCATTTGCCCTTAAATTTTTGTGGCCACTCTTCTGCAACTCTTGTAACTCTTGTAACATGTTTTTCAGGTTGGATGGATTGTGAGTTTTAAGGAAGACTTATAATTAGCTTCTTTTTGAAATCATAGCGTGTAATTCAGGGTTGGCATTCCTTTTGGTGGTATGGATCGAAATGCAGTACAGCATATGCCTGTCTCTGTGGATGTGACCCCAAGTGAAGTTTTACATGAGTCAGAATATTTTCCTGTCGCTCTGTCTGGGGTAGGCGTCACACTGCTGCTTAATGTTTTTGCAGATCTTATTGTGGTTATTCAGCTGTTTTGTGTCTCAAGCAGTGACCAAGACATTGGTGGGTCTGATGTAGCTGTAATTGCCTTATTTTTCAAAGATCTTGCAGAGCTGCGTTCAATCCTTTGATAGGTCTAGAAATCAAAACTGTTTCAAACACAGAATTTTCCTCAGCATTGATATTTCTGTGAATATGTTTTCTTTAATCCTGTTTACTTTAAAAGAACTTTTTTTTGTGGAGTGTACTGAATGAAATGAGAACAGCATACTGCAGGAAGTAAGACAGCAGCACTGCCGTTTCACTGGGGGTTTATGCTGGGTTATTACACTGCAGGCTTGCTGATGACTGGTGGAGTATGAGGAGTACTGTGGGCAGATGGGGCAGGTGGGGAGCCGCAGGTCAGCAGTGCAGGAGCATCACTCCTTGTCCTCAAGGTGGTGGCAGGGACGTAGGGAAAGATGTGGCTGCGCTTCCCTTGTGACAGACTGGCCAGGCCACTTCGTGAAACGTTTCGTTTTTCTGTAACTGATCATACACAGCCTCGACTGAGCCCTGACAGAAGCACCACGTAGCCAAATTCATGGTGTGCCCAGGCAGTGTTGCATGTGGCTTCCCACCACTGCGCAGTGGTTTTCAGCAGTGGGTGCTGCTGGCCTCACGGGCAGAGTCACAGAGTGCCAGATGTAACCCTGGCCGCTGGCTGAGGATGAGTGGCTGCTTGGGGAGGGTGGAGAAGAGCCTGTGAAAGGGGATCTGTGACATACAACAGGAGCTAACAAGTGCTGTTCCTGCATGCAGCAGCTTAGGGGGGTGAATGGGCAGTATTTTGATAGCTAAAGTATTGTCTGGGTTAATAACAGCTGATTATAAACCGCATCTGTCTCCCTCTGTATGACATTTTGAAGAGAAGGTCAAGTACAGTCAACGTAAAATGTAGAAAGCTGTGTTTATAAGGATGAAGTAAATTCACAACTTGTAAACATTTCATGTGTTTTAGCTCCTTAAAAATGTTTCTTATGAAAATCGTATCAATTACAACCTTGGAATATAACTGTTATTTGACAGACTTGATAGTTTAAAGCAAAATAATGAGGTTTTTTGGCCTGGATGTCAGGCCCAGTGTGTAGATTTGCAGGGTGACAATTTTCTCTGAATTTCAGTGGACAAAGTTGCTAGTAACTGTAATATTTAAAGAAATATAAAAATACACATTTCAGTTTCCTGATCAAATTTGCCTGTATGTGTTTAGATATCCTGTGTTTGGGATTTAGGTTTTTCTGCATCACTTTGAAGTAAGGTGAAATTTCGTGTAGATTTAAGTCAGTGGACATTTTTCCAGTGGCTGAAAATGCAGATCTTGCTGCAGAGATTCTGTGTGGGATGCTGGTAGTTTTTGATTGTACCTCATACAGTCAAGGCATGTTTGGCAAACGACATACATGTTGCTTTTGTTGCTGCAAGCCCCCAGGCCCTAAATACAAAGAATGCCTTATAAAAATGCTTAAAAGAAGGAAAGAAAGGAAGGGGGGGAAAAAAGCTTCTGTGTCTTTATGATTCAAATGTAGTGGATATTTATAGGGTAGATGAAGTGCTCTAGTACAACAGATTTTTTTTTTTTTTCATTGAGCTGTGATTCCAGGAGTTTCCTCGTGTGTGGTGAAGGATGCAGTGCCTTACCTGCCTAACTGTGAGCACTGCGGGCGCTGTGACCCAAATTTGCAAACCCAGTGTCAGTGGTGCAAACTCAGTGGTGGTGTCTTAGGGGGTAGCTCAAAGCCTGGGTCACTCCTGTCCCCTGGATGCTGTTTCGCCGGTCAGGGAATTCCTATGAGGCAGAAAAACACCGGGCTTTTGATCTTCCTATTAGGTAGACTAACTGTGTGAGATTGTTTTTCAGTTAAAACATTAATACAAATTGTCACTTACATTACCCCTGTTATATATCATGACTGAATGTCTTTTTAAATTAATGCTTTCCAAATATCAGGCTTTAGACTGTACAAGAGGTCTATAAACAGCTGTTGCTGAGCAACAAGACAGAAAATGCACTCCATGCCCAAAGAGTGCTATTGCCTCTAAGAAAATTGATAATTTCTGCTTGGATTTTTTTCCAAAGTTAACGATTCTGTTTCTCTCAGGCCATAAGAAGAATTGAGATGGGTTGGTCAGAGGTTTTGCAGCAGCCCACTTGTCATGGAGATGCTCTACTTTCCGGTCCTCCCTGGTTACCTGGCATTTTTATGAAAGGGGAGTAAAGTCCTGTGCGTCTTTGCAAAGAGTGCAGCCCGCAGCAGCACTTTGTTAACAGGGGTGCAGTGTGTCCTTGGGACTGCACACATGTCACAGGACAGCACAAGCTTTAGGGGTTTCAGCAGTGGAAGAAACAGGACCTCCTCCCGCCTCCTGTGTGAGTGATCACGATCCCCTTGTAGGAGATCCAGGTTGGTCAAGTTAAGGCTTGTGTTTGAGTGTTACTCACCTGGCCATCCATCTGCTTATGTTGATACTATAAAAGCTAAACTGCTGTTTCAGGTGTTTCCAGGCTCAGTATTGTCACCCTTGGCTGTGGCACTGTGAACCAAGTAGAGGGGAAAATATAAAGCTGACAGGAAATTATTGTAATAGCATCACATTGTGTTGTCAGAGCAAGCCCAGCCAGGGAAATCCCACAACTCAGAAATGCTTTTCTAATAATTTTGCATTTTGCATAGAGAAGTTCAACACTTTTGCAGTGTGAACTTTGACAACTTTGTGCTCCATTTTGTTGTTATGACTTACTAGCAGAGAAACTTTTCTTTTTCCAGCCTAATAATGCAGTCAGCTCTCTCCAGGTGGCCATGTTCAGTCAGCAACAGGTTCACATTGAATGATTTTGGTGAAATTTGGCTTCAACTTTCACCAGCTGTTGATGTTCCATTGGCTCCTTTGGCTCCTGCTGCCAGGATTGACGGTATCTCTTTCATCCAGACATAAATGAACTGCTTTATTCCTGCCCAAAACCAAGGTCATTCTTGAAAGCAAAGGGGACAATGTCCCTTGTATTTTTTTCATGGTGAAAGACTGTGGTTGTTGAGGCTGTCTGTAAATAAAAAAAAAGAGATGATCTCTGCTGGAGTGAAAATCGTACAATTTCACTTTTATGGGTAGATCTCACTGAGAAACTCGGGACAGGTTCCTGTGAGTCGGAATTTCCTTTTTCATTCTAGGACGTGTATCGTTTCATGAACTCTCTCAGCTCTTACTCTTTCAGCTCTTGCCCAAAGAGCTGTTAAGCTGGGAACGGTTGTATCTCCTTCCTCTGTGTCTGTGATCGTGCAATGGAAGTAGAAAACTATTTGACTACTGAAGTGACTGCTGAGCCGCTTCCATTGCTAATTCCGTCTGTCAGCAATGTCAATTAGTACTTCAAGAGGTTAATATCTCAGAAGAGAGGCTTTGTGAGTCATATGGTCTCATTTGATAGATAATTATTATAGTCTGCTGATTTCTTCATGTGATCTAAGAAGAAATCAGGAGGTATGACAGAATGCTGTGTTTTCCTATTATGTTTTCTTATTATATAAAATCGTAGTAATCCAGCCAATCTTCTGACCCACTAGTAAAACATGAAAACTTCTGTCTTTTCTGCTGTGAACTCTTTCAGAATCTCTCTGTGGATATCAATAAACCATTGTCTTTCAGCAGCCATCTTGTCCTTCCACACTTCCATGGGATTTTGGAAATACTGGGTTTTTTTACATTAATCTGATGAGGCTGGTCCTCCCTGTGCCTCTTCCAGTCCTACATTTCCAAGGAGGAGAGGAAGAAGTCATCAGTGGTGAGCCAGAATCATACCCACAGAGAAAGGACAACATTATTGTCTGGATAGCAAAGCTAAATTTATTTGAGCCAAATCAGTACTGAAATATGAAGTGCAAGTGACACTTGGTAAGCTTGGGCTGACGTGAAAGGTAGCAATATTTAGTTAAGGTTTTAATTTCACTGCCTTTCCTTGAGTAAATCATACTTGTATCTCCCCTATCAGAAGTTTTATTCAAAATTTGCCTTGAAGTACCACAAAGAGTAATGTATTCATGGATCATAATGGAGCACGATTATACTAAAGTTCATTTGATTCTTGCTGTAGCTTTTATTGTCATTTTAGTGCTAGAATTTTAGACCTTGTTGTCATTTTTAGACAAGAACTTCCTTTTTAGAAGGCTGATTTGTGTCAGTGTCTCTAGAAGTTTATCTTATTTTAATGTTATCATAACCATGATTTTGTATACTAGTAGATAAAGAGGGATGAATAGCAGATACCAGAGTAAGGTATTTCCCAAGAGAGAGGCCCTTGGTGCTGTTTCCACCAGTGGTGGTGCTTTGTTTTCCTCTGTAGAGTTAAATCCTACTCCAGGCTAGGCAGCAATGGGATTTTAGTGTCAACTGATTATATAAAAGATAGCATGAAAATCTGATTTTGCTAATCATTCTGCTAAATTAACGAGGTGAAAATGTTGTGAAATGATTCAGTGCTTGTAATTAGGAACAGCTCTCTCTTTCCTCCCACCCATTCTTTTTACCAGGTGTTTTCTTTGGCAGGGATTTAAGGCTAGGCACTGGTGCTAGAGATGAAAAGCTACAGCCTAGTGCTCATAGGATGACTTTAGTATCTGTAGGGTTATGTCATGTGGAAGGTTCAGCTGTCTGTAGTAACCCAGTTTCTATGGTGATCTGTTTTCTGCTTTCTCTTTCCCTTCTCTAGACAGTAGAAAATGTACAGTTTCAGCTGAATAAATTAAGGGTGCCTATTTCACGGTGCCATAGATCACACAGTTAGAAACTGCTACGCAGCATTTGCTGTCTCAAGTTAACAGCATTTGTGTCTTAGAGGCTGCTCCTTTCTCACATCAGGAAACGTTTCTTTGTGTAGCCTAGAGGAAACCAGCCTGCTGATCTGTTTTGCTAGATAGCAATTAAATGCTTTCCTCTTTTGTGTTACATTTGCTTAGCTTTCTGTTAATTCCTTGGAAGGAATATCCCATCAGAAATATTGGGTATGGGGAAACTTCTGCTACAGCTTGGGAGTGGAACCTGGTCAAAGTGTGGTATGCATTCAGTCTTCAGCTGTGTCTGATGCTGTAGCATCTTTGTGTTAAACTAAAAAAACTTCCCTGATTTCTGGCAGGGTTTTCATTTTTAGGATTTTGCGTTGTTGTGCTTTGGGTTTCTTTTTAATAATAGAGACTTCTGTGAGCAGGTACATTGTGGTATGTTTGGATGTACGGAGTTTATGAAGTATTGATTTTATGGTGTGAAATTATGATATGAAACTGGGATTTTAAATTATTATTGTATAAAATGATGAGTTTATGATTCTTAAGTTTTACAGGGAATCCTTTGTTGAAAAACCAAGCAAAAAAAGGAAAGAAAACACTGAGCACTCGAATACTGCACCTGAGCACTCGAATACTGCACCTCTGTCATCAGGTGCTGGTTAATTGTTTTGGAACTGTTCTGTAGTTTCTGTGGGTTTGTACTTATATTGCACACACACTTATTAGCACACACCTTCATTTCAGCTCAAACAAGGTTTCTTACCTTGTGAATTGTGGATACAAGGCCTAAAACAAGTAATCCAAGTGCCCAAACCATGGCTTCTGCTGCCACTTTCCTCTGTTGTTGTTATATACAATGCACTGTGAATGGCAGGAGCACATGCTGAAGAATTGTTTTGGGGGATCTTTCATTTATCTAACAATTTGTCGATATTTTGGGGAGTGGGGAAAAGTGTATGTAAATACTGAAGTGCTGCGGCACTTTTGTACTGCAAACAGTAACAAATAGGTATGAAACTAATAAAGCTCAAAGAAAAAAAATAACCACACAATAATAACCACAAATTTACTACAAGGAGAAACGTTTCTCGTGTTTGTATAAAGCAGATTCTTAGGGCTGTCATTAGCATCCAGTGAAGCTGATGAAGAAAGAGCAGGTGTGGGAGCATGACGTACTGTGTAATGGGAACAATGAAAGTGAATTTTTGTTTACTTAGTTCATTATCTGTCTCCTTTCACTCAGGAGAGAGGATAGGTTTATGTGTGGCATAAGCTTCTCAGGAGTTTGGGAGCTTTCAGGATGAAGGCAGCAGCACTGCTTTAAAGGCTACCATGTGACAAGGGTAAAAGCAACACATTTTGTCGTGTCCTGCCTTGCAACAAGAGAGCAATATGAAGTTTGCCATGAAGTCTTGCAGAAAATGCCTAGCAGAAAAAAAAAAAGCAGTTTGTAATTTTCACTAGTGGGAAAGCTGGGTTAATAAGAGGGGGGAAAAAAAAGCTTCAGCATTCTTTGAGTCAGAGGATGCCATACAAAAATAATTGTGTAAGATTAGGTGGTGAAGCTGTATGACCAAATGCAGTTTTCTCTGCCATGAAATGCTGTGCTTTGGAAAACACATTGTAGTTGTTTTGAAATAATTTAGTGGTTTGAGAATGTTTTGCAATGAGGTGAGAGTGACTACACCTCTGAAGCCAAGAACCTGTTTCGTTTGCGAAGGTGGTGGGTGTGGGGTGATCTCAGTGCTCTCTAGGCATTGCAAGAGCATCAGTTCAGAAGCTTTAATATATTAAAAAATGTCACAGCCTTTTCCTTGTGTTACTCAAGAGCTGTTTTCGTTTGTGTGGTTTTGCATGTGCATGCAACTGTATAAGTAACTAGATGGTTTCCATACACCTTTAATTGATTCTTGAATATGAGATACCCATTATATATATCTTCACTCATTTAAAAATATGAATATTCTTTCTGTTTTTGAAACCAAGCCATATGTTTGTACTTGAGTTACTTTTATGAATAAGTTTTGGGTGAAAATGACCATTAATGGGAATCTTGTTTGTTGGGGTGTTTTTTCTACTTTGGAGACTTTTTCAACCGAATATTTTCAGGTTTTTTCTTTTGACATCCTAGATATAAACCATTTTAAGCTTGCTCTATTTGTAACTACAAAGGAAAGAGCTTTTAATCTCTGATTTTTTTTTTTCTTTGTAGATTTTCAGCGTTGAATGTGTATCTTGGAACACTTTCTGCATGAAAAATGCATTTTTCTCTCTATCTAGGCAATAAAATTAGGCTTGTGTAGCCTTTTATCAATAGAACAACTTATTCATCTCAGATGTACTAATTACTTCCCTTACTTAAGGGTCTGTCTGTTAAACATGTACTTAAAAAAACCCCAGTTTTGGTGTCCTGTGTATTGGTGGTTTAACTATAGTGCGACAAAAACTCACTGATCTTTTGCGGTTATTGTTGTATTGCAGTATGCCAGAGTTTGGATCCCTGATCCAGAGGAGGTCTGGAAGTCAGCAGAACTTCTCAAAGATTATAAATCTGGAGATAAAGTCCTCCAGCTTCGACTTGAAGATGGCAAGGTAGGTCTGTGTGTTGTTCGTAAGCTGATTGTTCTTGTTCTCAACCAGAGACTGATGCATCTAGTGCAGGAAGCTCTGCTATCAAAATATATCTGGTTTTAGGTGTGTGCAATTAGTCTTGTCCACTCACTTCCTGTAGCCTTTTTTTGGTGTGCTAAATTCTACTGTTTAGTTGCAAAAATCAATTTTGCCTTAATTTTAAAGTAAATTTAAAAATAGTTGCTTCTTTCCACTGTCTCTTATGTTCGATCGCATCACCTTTTTCTACTTATGCCATCAAAGCTATAACCCTGGTTTGGTATTCCAGGGAGAACAGTGGTGCTAGGAGGACAGTGGTGCAGAGAAGGAACAGTGACTTTTAGGTGGAGCATTACCATCAGAAAATTAATAAAGATAAAAGGGACAAGGATTAAGGGCATTACAAAAATGATGCTGTGTGCTGTGTTGAGGAAATGGTGACATGTCTACAAGAAGCTCACATCCTTCTAGTTGGGTTTTTTCATGGAAGTACCAGGTAAATAAAGTGATTATAGATCTAGAGACAGATGCAGTTAAAACATCTGTATTAGAGATTAATTTATATTTGCAAAATTGTAAGTAGCATTTTTGTCTGTTTTTGCATTCTTCACAGTGTTCTACCAACGTTCTTGTGTTGTGTTAGTGTGTATGAAACTGGCTGTAGATTGGTGGGAGTCTGCTTCCCCTGTCTGTTCTGCTCAAAAGGAAAATAATAGGGGAAAACTGGTCAGATTTTAGATATAGTGTACTTTGTTTTATTTAATAAAAAGGTATGGCAGCAAAAGCGTGGGGTTTGCTTAAGTAATAGCCTAGAAAGATGGCATCTCTATGCAGTTGCACATTGTACATATAGAAAATCCTTTGGGGAAATTTTAAATGACGTTTTTTGAGAAAGAGCAGCTAAATCAAATCATCACATAATTTAAATTCTTGCATTGTGTTTTTGTAACTTGGGCGTGTTTTGCTGGGAAGAATGGCTGGAGGGACTGAACCAGGAACGGAAATACCAGCTCTTTCAGCAAGTGTCTCCAATTGATTTTCAGGACCTAGAATATTGCCTAGATCCGAAGACAAAGGAACTCCCTCCCTTGCGAAACCCTGACATACTTGTTGGTGAAAATGACCTCACAGCACTCAGTTATCTCCACGAACCCGCCGTTCTACACAACCTCAAAGTTCGATTTATAGACTCTAAACTCATCTATACCTATTGTGGCAAGTACTGGCTTTTCATACCATCATCTTTACAGAGAATGCCCTAGACAGGAAGAGGAAAGTAGTTTGTTGATATGTCTGCCTTTAACTTAAAATCATTTAATGATAGGGCATGTCGGGCTATTCTTAGGAAAACCCCCATGTTTGTGGTCATTGAGTTCATCAAGTAGGCTTGAGAGTATTAAGGTTCAGAGAAAACTGACTTCACTGTGTGTTCCTCTGGCTTCCCAAGGGACTCTGTTTATAAAATGTGTGCTCAGCAATTTTAGCTTTCTAGTGGGATTCTGGTCTGGTTGGTGTTCCCCTTAGGCTTGCTTAGATGAGCATGGGCTGGAGGAGGCGCCTCACAGGGTGCAGGTACAGGATGCCTTGGTGGTTCTGCTCTGCACTGAGCTCTTCCATCTCTGTTGGAAGATATCAGTTTATTTTCATTTTCATGTTTTCGAATCAGGGCAATTATAGGAGTGAATTTGTAACAGTTCCTGAGCCAGTGCTTGTCCTATCACATTTATGATCCATTTTCGTTTTAAAAGTACCGTTTAACTCACAGTAGAGGTTACTCAAACTTGTCATTGCCTGTGATATTCTCAGATAGCCAGAATGGGGAAAAGTTACTTTAATGATCACTTTTATCATAAGTGCAAAATTGCAGCTGAATGGTCTATTTTAAAGCACTGTGAAGTAATTTAGCCTCAAAATTTAGACTTGATGCTTCTGCGATTTTTTTCTTTGTGTGCAAATGTTTCTTTTAAATCTCAGTGTTAAGTCAAAATACATTGCTAGCTTTTAATATAACCTGTCAATATACCTAAACTTTGTCATTTTTTTTAAATATTTCTCTAGTTTATCTGTACTTCTGACATCTGTTACAGCTCCACCCGTGGTGATGGGTATGGAGAGCTACGACAAGCAGCACGTTAAACATGTTGTGACGGACAGACTGCAGGCATTAACATCCTGCCACATTTTGCTCACTCCGGCTGTTCCTAATCTGCTGATTCTCGGCAGAGTGCATCTGTTCCCAGTCCTGCTCTCAGCAGTGGCCAGATCACAGGGGACTGGGTCAGAATCTTGCCACCCCCTGCTTGCAGCCAGACTTCACTCCTGTAGGAGTGGGAGATGACTCATACCACATCTCATCCCGTCATGCAGTCAGAGCACAGAATAATTTAAGTTGGAGGAGACCTCTGGAAGTCTTCAGTGAAGCTTCCTACTTAAAACAGGTCTGACCAGATCAGGTTGCTCAAGGCTTGGACCAGTCAAAGTATCAGAGTATTTGAGTATCGTCAGTGATGCCTGGAGATGCACCACAGCCTCTCTGGGCAGCCCCTGCTGAGGGTGCGTGTTGTGGTCCCAGCACTGGGAAACCACCTCTGTTCCCCCAGTGCAGACATCATCTGTATTTCTCTCCCTAGTGCCCCCACGGCAAAGCTCTTCTGTGAAAGAGCTTTTGTGCAACTGGAGTCTCATGGCCTGAGCTTGTGAGGGGTTTTCAGTCTCAGTTTGGTGGTCTCATGCCTGCTAAACACCGCCATACCCCTCCCATTGGACAGCCTGCCCAGACTGTGTTCCGGCTGCTTGCAACATGCTCTGTTTTTGGCAGCATTTAAGAGGCTTTCAAAAGGAATGTGCTGTCTACTGGTTGTGTTTCGCTGTGTTTGGGAAAACGTGAAAACAGCACGTTTCATGTTTTCCCCAGTGCAGCTGTAGTGGTGTTTTTGTCTGCTTTTATCATTTCTCATGGGGCTGGAAGGCCTTTGGCTCTTCAAGGATGGGTCTGCCAGAGGGCCTGGGATGGTGGAGCTTGGTCAGCTGGTTTCCTTCCAAGCAAGACTCCAGTGATTCTGGGAGCTGCATGTGGGTTTGTTAGAAACGTGCGGATCCAGTGGGGTGGGGATTCCTGGTGCTCAAAGAGAAGGCTGTGATGGAGATTTAGCCCTGCTGAGGAACAGTGTGCTGTGGATTTATTTGCTTGGGATGTAGGCAGTGGATGTTATGTTATAAACTAAGGAAAACATAGTTGGCATGCCAGCCTTTGAAAACCTGGTCCTTTGGCCACAGACATCCACCTTGCAAACTTCTCCATCAGTTCCCAGCCTGAGTAGAGGTTACTTCCCCTCTGCAAAGATTATTGCCTTAGAGCTCTGCCTGCAGGAGGAACTGCATTTGACTCCTTAATCTCACTCACACATTAGCCAGGTTAGTTTAAATACCCTGTGAAGGTTGTTTCAGCTAACACAGCTAATGTAGCCCAAAGGATATTAAAACCACTTCAATCCACCAAGAGAATTAGGGTAACATTATTCTCAACCAGCAGAACTAGAACTAGAACTGGATGGATGGATGGATGTATGTCCAGGGCCCTAGAAATTAATTCAACCATGCTGTCTTAGAATACCATGTCAAATGGATATTAAATTCTTCAAAATTTCACCTTGAAGTAATGCAACCTTTTAAAGAAAAAACCTGACTTCTTAATTTCAAGTCAGCTTTTCACCAGCAATTCAAAGGTGATTTATAATTTTGCTTTACTATTGGGAATACGAACTGAGGAATCAATGAAGGAGGTTGAAACGTTACAAGGGAAAATTTGAATGCTTACATGGAAAAACTGCTATGGCTGTGATGAGAACTCAGTGAATAATGCTGGTTAGTTCAGATTGGTAAAAAGTACTGCCTGCAGTAGAGTGAACTTTAAATTAATAGATTATTTATGTTTATGTCCAATTTGGCCTTAGGTGGGTGAGTATGTTGAAGATAAAAGAACTAGATGCACTTACTTTGGTTATATATAAGAGGAATGGCACAAAGAGTAGCCAGAGTTCCGTTTAGTGTAACTGTAGGAACAAAACCTCACAGAAATCTGATTTAGGAAAGGCCACATTTCTTAAAATAGCAATATGATTTAGTGGAGATAAAGAGAAGTTATATGTAAATTAATCTGGATTATAACCCTGTGAGACAGACTGATTTCAAAGTTCTGCAGAAAGCAAATAATTGCTAACTCGTTTTGGTTATTTCCAGATGGTAGTTGCTCATTGATTTTACAGATCGCTACTGAAGTTAAATGTTTTAATGTGATGGAGACTGTCACGAGGCTGCTTTTTTTGAATTCAAGGGTTTATTTTTGCCAGCGTAGCCAAAAGCAGGAGGGAATTGTCTGAAGTCTCACACAGATTTTTTTTTTTTACGTCTCTTTGATGAGACTTGCAAGCCTGGGAGGCTCAGCTTGGTGATGCAGCTGTACTTCATTTTTTACTACTTTTTCCACATTTACAATGGGCAAATGTTAAACATTGACATGGAAAATACTCCTTGAGTCTTCTAGTACTGAGATTGCTTCCCCTGCCTAACCCCCCTCTTATTTTCTGGGTCATTGTTACAGCACTAGAACTTGGCCTAAACGTTTATAGAGACTTTTCACTGGAGCTCCTGAGTCATTTAAGTGAAGTCATAGCTGATGGAAAAACAGCCTCTCCCTGCATGGGTGTGTCGAGGCTTGCCATACGTATGAGGAAATAGATTGAGATCTCTCAGATCTGTTCCTGAAATATATTCTGTTGTTTATAATGTTTTTGCTATGGTTTGTGCTTGATATATAAATGCACAACAGGATGTAAAAATGGGATAATGCTCCCGGCAGCAGTGTCAGACTGTAGATGCTTTCATTTCCCGTCCCCCTGTTTTTCGATGGAGAATTTCTTAGATAGACATCACAACACTGTAATCTGCGCAGAGCAGAGAGCTGGGATCTGCACTAAGGAAGTCTGTGTGTGTAAGGTTGAATTTCTGAGCAAATTTAGAAGCGAGTTGAGTGCTATGGAAACGCTTCTGGTGCAGGTTCTTCAGGGGTGGCTTGTCCAAGGCGCATGCATAGCAGGCTTGCTGTAGTCACTGTGCAGCCATCTGCACCTGCACTGTCACTTCTAGGCACCAAAACACATATATGTAAGAAGAAATTAAAATGTCCACAGTTAAAATTAGAGTTTCTATTCCTCCCCTCCCCACTATCACACTGTCAAGGCGAGGAGGAATTGCCATGTGAGGAGAGCACAGTACGCCTGGCACAGCTGGGTCTCACAAGGCAGTGATCAGTGTTTTCACCCCTGCACGGGGCAAATACGGTTCCCTACCCATTGTAAATGCTGCAGGAGAGAGATGTGTAAGGAGTCTTTGTCAGATTAGCCCTGTGGGCAGAGCAGTTCTCATTTCTTATGAAAAACAAAATGTTCCCAAAAGCATTTGAGGTCTCCCTTTGTGTCTAGGAAGTTTGTACAGAGTAAGACCTAAGTTTTCCTGTGCGGGGAGAGTTCAGAACTCATGACATGAGTTCAGAAGTGCTGTAGTGATGAATGGTATTAACAAAGCCAGATATGTGTTAAAATGGCGTGGAAAAACTAGAAAATGGAAGGTGTAAGTAAGTAGTTACACACACAGATGTGTAAGATAAGTGTTTTAAGATGCCTTCTAGAGCTGTAATTACCTAGTTTCCTGACGTGACTTTATCACTCTGTGTTAGCCATATGAAATATGTCTACTGTTTGTTTTTTTTATCCCTCTGAGCAGGAGGTTGTCCTGACTGACTGGCAGAGATTACACCATGTCCCTACTTTGCTTGTCACAAAAACTGAAGGAGTTATCCCTGGGCACAGTACAACAGCTGAAGGGTTAACACACTTCACATCCCCGAACTGGCAGTCAGCAAGGTCATGCAGTAGTTATAATTCACAAATCACAGTATCATTTGTAATTCACAGTAAAACACAGGGAAGTACAAGGCACATTCAGTGGTTTACTGCAGTAAACAGGCAGTATTTCAAGTCGACACATTCTCGATCTGTTTGTTTTGTGCATGTTAGGTTTAGAAAAGGCAGATAGAGAGAAAAAGTAAAAAGTTGTCCCTGATGTGTTTACCAAAGGAGGGTGGAAGTAAACTCTTGTGACACTTTTTATAAACAAAACTATAGTCAATAAATATCTGTTAAAGTCAGTAATATCAGATCCTTATTCTTCAGTTAGTACTTTTAGAAAGGTTTGAACGATAGTTGATGTTAAAGCCATTTTTGGTTGCGTTTATTTTGAAACAACTACTGATAATTCCTTTTGTTTCACTTCCTTTGTAGGTATCGTTTTAGTGGCCATAAATCCTTACGAACAGCTGCCTATCTATGGAGAAGATATCATCAATGCATACAGTGGCCAAAATATGGGGGATATGGATCCACATATCTTCGCGGTGGCTGAGGAGGCATACAAGCAGATGGCCAGGTTTGTACACCACAAGTCTTTATGTCATTGTTTTTCTGAAAGGAATAAAACACAGTTGCTGGCCAAAGGCCTTCTCTTTGATTTATAGCTTGTGAAATATTTTGCAAGATCCGTCTTTTATCCAGTGCTTTAGTACATTTCACAAGAGGATGAGTTGCCTGAGTTAGTGAACAGTAAAGCATTATGAGTGCTGTGGAGATCGTGGCCACTGACAGTTAACAGGAATTACCACAGATCTTGTCAGTATTTAGGGCTAAAATTAGCCATGTGCTTTATATGATTATGTTGTTTTATTTTGATTAGCAAAATGAGGAGGTACTTTTTAATCAACAGTGGATTATTAAAGAGAAAAGTGCCAGATTCTTAGCTGTTTTACATTTATATGTGATACTGAAAAGAGAAAAGAAATCACTTGGCTTATGAGTGCTATTATAGGCTCCTGGTCATGTTGGTAATGTCCCAGCTACGTAATCTGCCTGTGGCTGTTGTTGACTGGAATTAAGAGGGAGCAGAGGGACGATGGCACAGAGCGCCTGAAAACTGAGTCTTTAAGGACACTGTAACAGCTGTGCAGGAAATCCTCATTTCTTTATGTGTTGCATGAAAATGAACTTGTCACCCAAGGGCAGTGGTTATCAGAAACTTCTTCCCCTTCACCCCAAGAGCCTGCAGTTTGGGGAGCTTTTGAAATATTTCATTTCTAGGTTAAAGATCTTTTGGGCTACTGTGTGGACTTCAGTTAACAAGATGGTCCCTGGTATCCTCACTGGTAGCTGCAAGCTATTGATACAGTTTTCCTTGTTGACAATACAGCCCGTGATTAAATTAATCAAGTAGAACAGTGGAAGATCTCTGGATTAATTGTGGTGGCCCTTAAGCGCTACTGCAGGTGGGGTAGGCAAGGAGAGAATGGATTGAAAATGGTAAAATCTTCATCTTTGAAATTAGTTATCTGTTCATTTAAGAATCCGTATAAGAACTAGAATGAATAAAATGCTCCCTAGGCTGTGAAGTTAATCAGGTGTATATGTGAATACAGTGATTCACAATACCCATATAACTGATAATTTCAGAAGAAATCAGTATGATACAGTACAGAATTTTATGACT
Organism: Oxyruncus cristatus; assembly: GCA_013399855.1. Taxonomy (NCBI): domain Eukaryota; kingdom Metazoa; phylum Chordata; class Aves; order Passeriformes; family Cotingidae; genus Oxyruncus; species Oxyruncus cristatus. The sequence goes on from VXAY01002056.1 coordinate 406,577, forward strand.
ATGCAAAAGAGCCAGTGTTTCAAAAATATTCTTGTTCTGGTTTAACTCCAGCCAGCAACTAAGTACCAAACAGCCACTCGCTTACTCCCTCCCTCTCCCTCTGGGATGGGGAGGAGGAACCAGTGGGTTGAGGTAAGAGCAGGTTAATAATTAAAATGAAGGTAAATAATATAAAATAATAACAACAGCAACAACAGTAATAATGAAAAGGAGGTAGAGAAAAAGGCATAAAACCAAATAAAAAGAAGTGATGCACAATAAAATTGCTCACCACCCGCTGACCGATGCCCAGCCTGTCCCCCAGCAGCCAGCAGCCCTCAGCTGCTCACGGCCAACTCCCCCCAGTTTATATACTGGGCATGACGTTCCCCAGTATGGAAAATCCCTCTGGCCAGTTCGGGTCAGCTGTCCTGGCTGTGCTCCCTCTCAGCTTCTTGTGCACCTGCTCACTGGCAGAGCATGAGACTCTGACAAGTCCTGGACTTCAGGTAAGCGCTGCCCAGCACCAACCAAGATGTCCGTGTGTTATCAACATTATCCTCATACTAAATCCAAAACACAGCACTGCACCAGCCACCAGGAAGAAAATTGCCTCTCTTCCAGCTGAAACCAGGACAACCCTACATCTGCACTGTCGAGTGGCAGAGATATTTGCTTTACTTCCTTTTTGCTGAGAAAATAGACATACAGTCTGGTGGGGAAATACAAAGGCAGAACTGTGTGTTATGTCAGTCACATCTGCGTCATGGCTCTTTCATCACTTCTCTTTTAAACAGAATTGCTGCTCAAGTCCCTCTAAAAGCTCTACAAAATAAGAAATTTTTAGCCTTATTTTATGTTTGAGGCACGGTACAGGGACCTGAAGTTACATATCAGTGAGGGATGTCATCCAAATTCCCAGAATTTTCATTCTTAATGTTAACCCGTGGACGTAAGAGGTTGAAGAGGGATCTCTCTCCACTGGCTGACTCTAACCTCTGTCTGAAGTGGGCTTACCTCTCACTGGTGCTGAAATTTCAAGTTGCTGCATTGCCTGTATTCTGTGGCCTGTTACCTGGAGCCTGTGCCATGGAGATGTCTATCTGCCATCACTGGCACTCTCTGCTCTCAGGGGAAGACTCGGGGGACAGATTTTGGCTGGAGTTTCCACTGTGTTTTTTCCTTTCTGTGTTAATTGCTTGCTCTCCTGCTCTCGCTGCACCCTCGGGCAGTTCTGTCCTGAATAACAACAAATAAGGCGCGGTAGAAGTTCCTTTTTGAAACAGATGATGAGAAATTGTATAACCATGGAGATGATCTTAAATAATCCTTCTGCATTATTTAATTAATTCCTTTGTGTGTCTACATGTTAGAAACAATTTGTTATCTTTTACGACTGACAGTACTTTCATAGGTGCAAAATGCAATCTGGGCACACAATGCAAATGAAAAAAATTCCTCTACACTTGAAGTAACAGTTTAGTTGTTTTAATTTTTCAATGTTTATTTCCTTTACTAACAATTTGGGTTTTTTAGCTTGTTGTCTTTAAGAACTTCTTCTGTAGTTTGAACATACTGGATTTAAACTTCTGTAACTGTTTCAAATTACTTAATCAGTTGTCCTGCACTTTAACTTCACCGAAAATTTCAACCCTCTGAACAAAAAAACTGTTACTTTAAATAAAAAAAATGTGCAGTTTTACACTTCTGCAGCTGGTTATTGAAAAATGAAAATCAGATTGTCTGTGACTGTTTTATTAATGCTTTAATAAGTGCATTGAATATTCATGTGGTAGCTACTCATATGGCATTAATCTGCATTTATGCATGTAATTGGTGAGATTCATTTTTCCCTTGTTTATAATATTTCCTAACTCCATGTTTAAATGATCACTGGAATAATTAGTCATGATGCTCCTACCCTTAAGGCTTCAGTGAGCTCTTCTAAATATTTACTCCTTAGGTCTTCTTGTTCATTTATAATTTAGTGATTTAGAATTTGTTCTTTCCAGCTCCAGTCATTTATCTGCTATGCTGAGAAAGTCCTTCCATGTGCATGGTTATAACTAAATGATCTGTGTAGCCTTCATCTGAAGAAAATGCCCCTTGGCAGCAATCAGAAAAGCTAGTGATTGCACCATAAATAATTGCATTGCATGTTCAGAAAAATACAGTGCAAAAATGTTGACCACTGGAATGCCATGGTTGGAGCTCACATCTGGCACGAAAAATGATACTCAGCAACTGCTTGGGGTTAATTGCAGTGTAAAGCAGCACGTAAAGATACCTTTGCATGTGACATTTCTTGTGCAGCAGGAGCCAAATGACATGGTATTTGTGGCTGTGGGGTGGTGGGCCCGTTTTAGCAGCCAGTATTGCCTTTTCTAACACCATTTTCCAGTGGAGGGTTATTGGAAAGGAACAAGGCTCGTCTGTGACAGTGTGACATCGCTGACACTGAAATAAGTGGTTACTGTTTGCTTGGTAGCTTCTTGTCTTTTTTAGTGCAGGAAGATGTGTACAGCTCTTTTAAGACTAATCTCACTTGGAATTATTATTTATTTTCTTCCATGCTCTTCCCTTCTCTTCGTCCCTTCTCACCTGTGTCTTTGTACCTTTTTCCTTTTCTCTCTCCATCTCCTGCCGCTCCTCTTCACAGACTGACAGCTTTGTTTCCAACACCTTTCCTCTGCTGTGCCCAAAATAAGCACTGAACTAGTTTCATAACTGCACTTCAATTGTGTTAGACTCAGGTTTATGTGTGCTTGATACTTACCAGTAACTGTGCTACTTTGGGTTGTATGAGCCTCCAGACCACAGGTGTGAGGGTTTGGGGCAGTTCTCTTCCTCTGTTTTTTTTAGAAAGCATTGCAACTTCGGTAGGAATCATAACCATCAGCAGGGGTGGCTCATTTCCTTTGTAATTCAATAGAAGCCTCCATTTTTAACTGTATGGTTTGCAGTAAGATGATGATGATTATACTCTTGAAACTGTCAAGAATTGCATGAGACCTGCATTAATGTATGGGACTTAGGATTGTCAGTGTCCTTACACTATTAGGAAAGAAGTTCAAAATTACTCTTGCACAGGATTCCTTCCCTTGCCTAGTAAGGGTATATTACAGTAATTAAGATAATGTATTTTTTTTTCAGCACTTTGTTGGTCTAATTTGTTCCACCCGACTCATGATTGATGACAGATAGAGCAGATTCAGTTTAATAAATTAATTGTGATATTTCCATCTGATTAATTAGTAAAGTTGCCTAGCATCGTGCTAGTTGAAAGTAACACTTGCAAACAGAATTACATACTGATGAGATCCATATTAAACTTAATACTAGTGTAGAAAGCAACAGTGTTTAAAGTGCCAATTTCCCAAGTTTTGCTTTTTTTCAATTTGGACAAAGTATAATGATTTATTCAATGTTAGTGTGTATCTTTTCGTTAAATTACCCGTAATCAGCAGGCTTGCCTCTCTGTTTTGTCAGATTTTCAGCATGTGTCTGATGGCTTTCACCTACAGGAAGGTTTTTTTTCTATCACTTTTTGTTCAAAAGAAGGCTTGGTGAGCTGTTGAGTAGGTGTTTTTAAAAACCGGTGACTTGACTGACAGTCTCCGGTTATCCGAGGCATCCCAAGATTATGTCCTCTTATAAAAATGCACATCTGAGCAGCTGCTGCTTTGCTTCCCAGTGATAAATGGATACTCTGTTCTCCCCTGGCAGAAGTCAGGAAGGGGATGATGAACAACCTGTCACAGATCTGCATCCAGTTACGGAATGAGAGCCTGCTGCGGTGGGTGCTGGACAAACATACAACAGCCTTCTTCCACTTATGGCCTTGACATAGGACTTCTTAAATATCTACCTTGAAAAGAGGTGGTATTTTGGGGCCTCTGATGTTAAAATCAGAATGAAAAGGGGAAAATGGTCCTTTCTGATGAGATGATTTTGGAGTAGTCTCTCATACTTTGGGTCTGACATTTCATGATGTTACCGGTACAAGACAGCAGATGGGGGAATCAACTTGATATAACGTAAGGGACCTACTTGTCTAAGCAGTGATTGTTTTTAGGCAACAGAAGGGTTAAGTATGGTCCTAGCTGGAAGCTGGAGTTCATGTGAGGTGTCCTGCTGGTAGCTAAGCAATGAGCTTTCCTAAACTGTTGCAGGAGCGACCTCTGACTAATCCCTAGATAAATCAGTTGCATAGTGCTGGCTCATCTCTGTGCTCCTCTGGAGTGCAATCTGTCATGGGTTTGTAGCATGTCCTGACCTCAGTTTTCTTCATTTGTATGTGTTGGGAGATGTTACTGACAATTCATGGCCTTTTCCCCTTTTTGACGTTTTTACAGTCAAGAGCTGTGTTTCCTGGGTACAATTACAGTGGCAAGTGGTGCATATTGTTAATTAAGAAAAAAAAGGTGCATCCTCTGGTTGTGAGAGTATTGCAGAATGCTTTTAATCAGACTATTGTTGAAGAGGAACAAAGATGCTTAACAACTTGAGGTGTTTTGGAGTGGCTGAATTTGCAGCTGGAACAGACTCACGAGAATTCAGGTTACGCATGATAGTAATATTTCACTTTTGTTTGGCAAGTTCCATGAGCAGATTTCAAAGTCCTCTGCAGAAGAGATCAGTATCATTATTTCCATTTTGTAAGTTGAAACGGTCCTGGGGAGTGGGAAGACAGGTTTGAGTTCAGCAAGGCAGCAAAAGGAGGGCACAGAGCCCCTGAATTGAAGGTCCTGGTCCTGCGTCTCATGCCTCAATCACACCAGCTTGACAATAAAATATGTGAGAATAAAGTATATAACCGATAGTGCAACAGTTCAGTTCAGTGCTTTCAATGTACAAAAACGAGTGTGCTGTATTTCCCATGCCTTCCTTTCCTGCAGCGTTAAGGGGTCTCTGTGCCAGGTAACAACTATCGCATAGTAACATTTGCTTTCACAGAAGACTCCATGTGTTCCAGGCACTTTACAGGCATTCACCGAAGTCTGTCTGCTCGAATACTGGTGTATCAATTTCTGCTTGTATAGAAGACAAGCGAGGCAGAGGTCGTGTGCTGTGACTGTGCCTGGATCAGCCCGCAGTTGGTCCCAGCACTGAGCTTCCAGTCCCTGTCCTGTGCTCAGAACATCCTCTTTTCTCCAGCAGCTGAAGATGTCAGTGAGAAGTGCTGCTGGGCTTAAAAAAACAAGCTAAACTGGAAATACATTTAGAAATATGATTAAAGAACATGGTTTATTGCACTGATGCTTCATGCCTATTAGAAGTGAATGGTTTTACAAAGAAATAATTTACTGCTTAGTCGGGAGCAATTGTTGTGGCTCAAAGTTGCAGCTGGAGAATCCTCTGAATCGTTAATGCGTGGCGCCTGTGAGAGCGGGATGTGTCAGGCCAGAGCGTGTTAGATCCATAGTCCAGGAAAACCGATGGGTACAGGGTGTGCAGGTGCAACAGACCCAGAAATGCGGCTGCTGGTCTGTGCAAGAAGTGACACTTGCTCCTGGGGCGAAAGCACTGCTAACTCACTCTTTCGTTGCTTTTGTTTTCCCCCCATCACATCGCCACAGGACGGTTCAAAGTGCTTTAGTCTCTGATAATAATCCTGAGCACTTACATAGCACTTTGCACATTCTGGGCGTTTTACAGAAGTCACTTTGTCAATCCACACACCAGCCCTTTGAGGGTGTAATAAAAATTATCTGTGTCAGGCTGCACCTTTTGGGATGTGCCAATACAAGTGAATTTGGAGGCTTTGGCACTGGGAATGCCACGATGACACGGCTCTGCAGGGAAAGAGGGGCTGTGCCTGCTGTTCAAAGCAGCACTGCAAGAAGGAAAATTCAAGAATTAAGGGAAAGGGCTTCCTGCAGCAGGGGCGTAAGTAGAGCGCTGGGGTGGCACTTGTCAGGGCTACCTGGTTGCAGGGAGGAAGTTCTCCAGAGGAAGGTCACCTCCCAGGGAGAGGGGCTCAGCAGCAGTGGAGAGAATGGCAGGGTGTGCCTGTGCAATGTGGGCTGGAGGAAGCAGTTGGAAGGTAAAAGGACAAAACAGGGTGCTTTCCCATGTTAGGGAGGCCACCATCCAAATCCAGAAACAGGGAATAACAGAATTTCTTTAGGGCTGCAAAGAGCTGTGTTATTAAAGTAGTTTGTTTAGAAGGTTGATGAAGGGCAAGATGTTGCCTCCTGCCCTCGGTGTGAGAGGTGCCGGGAAGGCAGCCCGGAGCTGGCAGCGGCTTCTCTGCATCAGTCCAAGAGCATTAGAAAACTGCTGAATGAATTCTTGCTTATTTATTTATTTATTGAACAGTTAAATTACTTCTGTTTGAAAAGCAAATCCTGGGTTTGTAGAGTTGCCAGGTTTTATAATGGCTTCTAACAGATGCTGCATGCCCTGGGCTGAGTTTCAAAGGCCTTTGCGCTGGAGGAGTGTGGCTGAGCATGCACTGCCTTGTTTGCTGCCACACAACACCGCCCTTAGGCAAAGGTGAAGCTAAATATATTGCATTGACTCGTGTTAAACCTCCCAGCACTGGTGGGTTTTACAGCTGCCTTTTATTTTAGGATTAGTGTAGAAGCACTTTAGGTCCTTTAAGTAACTGTAACAGTGGAAACATCACAGAAAAGTGGAGCAAAATGGCCCAAAGAGTGAACCTGGGGCTTACCCTTGCAGGGGATTGGGAGGACAGGTCTTGGGGAGAGCACAGACTGGTGAGTCTGCAAAAAATCCCTCTTGTATCTCTCCCAAACCACATTTTGAGCTGAAAAAAGAAGAGTGTCCTAGGAAAAAAAAAAAAAGGGCATGTTTTGTTTTCAAGTTTACAATTACTGGTATTTTTAGGAAACATTCTATTTATGTCAACATTTATTGAAATCAGACCTATTCAGTGAGCCTTCAGATGAGTTGTGCAAAACCTTGTATCATGGATTTGTCCTTCTGGTGCTTTATTCTTTCCCCTGCATTTGTCTGCTGTGCATCCTCTTTCCTGCACTGGAAGATGCCAGTCCCTTGAAGACAGTGCTCCCTTTAGCCTGCTGGGCCTGGCCACCTGCAGCTGGGAAGTCCTTCCCAAATTTCTTAATGAGTTAATCAAGCTGCTTTCTGCAAAGCTCACAAAACACTCAATACTAAAGAGAACTCTTGTCTTGATATTGGTACGTGATGAAATCTGATGGGTTTCACAGAAAGGAGTTCAAAATCTGTTCTGTGGGTAATTATTCTGAGACCAAACGAGCTGTTTGGAACGTGTGGAGTATTAGATGCATTTTTCTATTCTGTGGTTCTTTGATCAACAGCAGTACTTCCAAGTAATTTGGGAACATCAGTAAAACAGTTACAGCGATATTTAGCACTTCCACACTACTTTTATTTTAAGTGGCTTGTGTAAACTTCATTTACTTTGGCTTTGTTATGAGTGCCTCATGGAGGGAAAACAATCATCATTATATAGGTTTTTTTAGTCATGCTCTCAGATACAAAGATGTGTGAATGTTCTGACTGGATACTGCAAGTTATTTTAGCCATATGCTGCCACAAACATGCAATGGGAATGCTGAGAGATTGCAAAAAATAGGATGTTTAGTTAGGTCAGAGCTCAGTTTGTACTGCTGGAGACATTAAATCATGTCAGATATATGTATGTGTATCCTTAAGGGGTTTGAAAATCTACTTTATGGTGAAGGGTGTATAACATGGAACACAGCTTAAACTAGGTTTTTGTTGGTCCCTGGTTCATCCTGTGGCTCTCAGAGCAGCTGCAGCTGATGGAAGTACAGCAAGATTTCAGACCTGACAGCATTTCAGAATGAATCCTATCTGACCTTCTGACCTTTCAGCAGTGTCATTAGCTTTCAAGTTATTTTCTTGGGTTGTTTTTCCTGCTGCCATAATTTAGCTGTAGGATGGCAAAGCACTAAGTTCCTTTTCTGTCTTTGATGGGTATGACGCACCTTGATGTTAGCGGTAATTACGTGTGTGTGCTGAGAACAGGATCTATCCTAAACGTTCCCTGAGTCACAGGTTCCTTCCCTGGGAGTTTATGTCAGGTACTTTGATCATTCAGAATTCACTGTTTTGAAAATGTAAAGCAATTTCAGGCTTCCAAGTCTATCTTATCACCACACAACTGCAGTAGAACAGCAGTGAGACAAAGGAGACGAGACTGTCACTGCTGGATTAAATAAAAGCTATTTATTGTGCTCTTGCATTGGAGCAGTAGGAGATTTCAATGTTTGAAGATCACAGGATCAGGCCTTTAGCAGCAGTTTGTGCTGGTTTGAGTTCAGTAAAAAAATGAAACTGTCATATGCAATGGGGTTGGTGCCCTTAGCCATAACCTAAACCTGTTTATTCCAAGGGAAAATAGATTTATTTTACCCTTTGAGCACTGAAGCAGTGAGGGGGGAAGATGTCCTGAAGGTGGTGGCCTTCAAACCACGCTGACAAAAAGCTTCCTTAAAATCATCAGCACCTTGGCAGTGTCCTCAAGGTTAACGAACATAGATGATTTAGGATCAAAGGCAAAGTACTGATGTTCTTCTCATCAAATTGCCCTGTTATTTCCTCTCTTCATGATATATTAAGGATATTACACTCTGATCTTTTCTGCCAATCTCACCTATGCTATCATATTGAGACAACTCAACTTTGATGTAGTTCATCACAGGCGAGCATTTCAAAGTCCTTATCAGAATCTTTTAAAATCAGCTCTTAATGATACACTTTTGCCAGGGAGAGGTGCTGGTAGCTTGGGTAGGAATGGATTGATAGGAATATTGAGGTTAATATCTATAATTCCTGTATTCCTTTTGTTGTCAGTAGTTCCATATTCCATTTGTTTGTTTTCCCAGGCTGATGTTTTTGTGGTGTGTCTGCTTATATACATTTATTTGACATTATTTGCTTTGGAGTCATGAGTCTGAAAGACAAGATCAAGTGGTACATCCGATGCATGAGTCGTAGGAAGCAAAAAGAGCACAAAACCAGTCTTGTGCTTTGATGATTACATTGAATAGCTCCAGGCTTCTTTAATCCCTTCTGAAATGCTTATTGATGGAGAGGTTTTTAACTGTTTTAGTTGTCCTGCTTCAGAGAGGAAACTTCGGTTGGTATAGAGGAAGAAGGTAAACAAAGATATCTGTAGGGATTTTTCAGTCTATATGTCTTGATTATCCTGATCTGGTTGGACAGTTTGCTATGGAGGTAATGGCTTTGATGCAGTAAGCTGGTTTGATTTTTATGGGAACCAGCTTAAGTGGGTGCAGTGATCTTGAATGAAAATTGTTTGAAAATTGACAACTCTGCCTTTAATGTTAGTAACTTTAATGTTTCATTTCTTGCACTGTTTTTTTCTTTTTTTGCCTCAATTTTTCCATTGGTCAACTGAAATCATTAAAAGCTGCCTTGGATGATGACAGCTATCAGTGATTAGTCAGTGTTGTTGCAGCACTCTGTACACATTGAAGGTGCCCAGTGACAGTCTTGCTCTTGCTTCCAGTTTATCTGACAGCTGTGACCTCATGGGAGTAGCAGTTCCTTCATCCTGAGCTCTTCTGAAAGCATCTGCCATAGATTTCTATGAAATACAGAATTCAAAGTTAGTAGTAGTCAGTGCTGTTAAAAACATTGCATTAGGATATAGGCACATCCTCAACAAAACGTGTTTTTCATCTCTTGAAAGCAAGGTTATCTTTTTAAAACCACTTGCTGGTTTCTTGTGCGTTGTCATTTCATTCATGATCTGCAAAAGCCTTTTCTGCTTGTAAGGTATCTCAGGTCAGTTTGCAGCACTCTGTTTTCCTCAAAGCTGAACCTCCTTTGAGCAGAAGCTATCTTCAGTGTTAAATTTTGCAGCATTTTTTCAAAGCATGAAAAAGCCCTGCTGGTATGTAGGCTGTAATCTCAAGCTTCCAGGAGTTAGGTAAGTCTACATATATTCTGCTTTGGCACTCTGACAGTGAATTTCCTCATAAACATATTGCCTGTCGACAGAATTTTGTAGATAAAGCAAAATTTTCTTTAAAAATTACCAGCCTATGCAAAAATCTGTTTCTGCATTATTTTTGTCATAGATAACAGTACTTTAAATTATCAGTTATTTATTCTGTAGTGTGTTCTCGTTCTTTTATTTGTCAAGAAATAGCTGTTACCCTCACATGATTCCTAAAGTATAGGCCTGAAAGAATTTATATAGAAGATTTCTGAACCAAGTCCCCTGCTGCTGCAAGCAGTCTCAGCTTGTCATTTCACATTTCAGCTTGTAAAATGTCTGGGCCTGTCACCTTAAAATGGAAGTTTTAACGTGGTTTTGTCATTCCTTTATTCTTCTGCACTGTTCAGAAATGGCAGAAGCTGAGTGTAATCCTGACTGATGCCTGAGCATAACATGGGGTGTTTCCATGGGTGGTAAACTGCTCCCAGTCGAACTCTTTCAGTGGGCTGGGGTTAAACACCTCTTTTCAGGATAATTTGGCTTAGTACTGCTTCACTGTGATGGAGTTCTGTATACCAGGATCCGACTGTTAAACACCTTGGGGTGAAAGAGGAGTGCTCCACCTCTCATCTCCCGGATTGCTTTTCCTCATTTCTGTTTGTAAAGGCGTAATTAAAATGTTGCCTCTATTCAGGAGTAGTCTTAATTTTAAAATCATCTAATTATGTGTTTTGTGCAGAGAAACAACTGCAAGGAGATGAAGTATTGCACAGATAATGGCTTGTGGCATCTGGCTGCACAGTGGTGTCACATAAAGCTGCTGCCCTACTTACTTGTTTCATTGCCTGAAAGTTTTAATTATAGCTTTTTTTTCCTGACTGGTGACATGTTAAGTGCTCAAAATGTCAGGTCAAAGGTCAGGGGCTAATGATTTAACTAAAAATAACTCCAAAGGTGTTATTTATACCCGAGAAAGAACTCAGGGAGGATGTTACTTTTGTTTTGTGGGGATTTTTTCCTTCATTTTGTTTGGTGTTTTTAAAATTTTCTTTTGTTTTTAATGCAGCCTGACTGCGGAAATTTAATTTGACATAAGCAGAGGTTATATTTTGGAAGGACCGTTGCTTATACCAAATCATTAATTCTCACTAAGTTCCATACATTATCCAAGGACTTTTGATTCTAGTTTACTTGTTATTTGTCTTTTAAATGTGGCATTTTGTTTCTTCAAAGTTTAATGACATAAAAGATCCCTCTGCTGAAAGACTTCTTGGAAGAACAAGTGTCTTGAAAGACTCCTTCTTGAAAGACTAAGTATCTTGCTGCCTGTGGTAGGACATCCACAAGACAAGTCTTCCCTGGGGTTGTGGCAGTAACAGCTCATCCCCTGCCGCTGTGGCGTTTGTGTTGCGTTGTCCTTTCTCCTTTAAATGTCGAGTGTGATCTTGGGGCGTTTTGTTGTGTTTTCCTTTCTCTCCGCCAGAAAGCAGAAAGAATAATATGCTAGAGGGTGGCCACTGCAGTGTGTTAAAGCAAAACAATGGACTAATGTCCTGTTGAAGACAAGAGCAGCCCTGAGCGTGGATGGAGCGCTGGCAAGAGGACGCTGAGGGAGCCCTTTGTTTCTCGTGAGGGCTGTAGCTGCTGCAGACACAGAGAGTCTTTGCAGAAGAGACAGCAGCAATGTTTTCAGCTCACACAGGGCGAGCTGTATCTTCCCTGGGCAAATCTATGGAATGTGTGTATGTACTTACACAGTAGTGTAACAATGGATCCCTTATTCCTGAGCACATGAATGAGTGCTAAGGAGAAGAGTATATCTTCATATCTTGTGACAGGGGGGAAGGAAGCTCTCGGCTAATTAGCAACAGTATCCCTAAGGGGAAATTATTTCAAACTCATTTTTTCATTAGTGTCTTTGTAAACATGGAGATCCCGAGAGGGGACCAGGGACTGCAAAACCAGTGTGCACTTTCCATGCTCCCACACACATCCTTGAGGGATGTGACAGTTAGGATGAGACACTTTTATTTGTTCCTCTCTTGGCAACAGAGTTCATTTTTTGTTGACAGTTTTGTCAGTAGTCTGTAGTACTGAGTTTGCATTCCTTGGTTTTCTGAAAGCCTTTTGTACTTTGGGAACTAAGCTAAAAATAAGCTTAACCATCAGAGGATCTATTTCATAGAACTTGAGCTTCCTGAGTCTTCATATATTTAATGATATTTAATACATGAAACAAAGCTGTTGATCTGCAAATGAAAAGCTTGTTCTGTTGGTGTCTCCTTTGTTAGGCAACTCCTGAAATCAGACCAGAAGTTTTGTATTTTAGAATGGCATGGAATTTTTTTCTGTTTGAAAGAGCACAGGAGAAATAAAACAGAGAGTAGTGCCAGTCCTATGAAGAAATGGTTGGTTTTGACTCACTGCAGGAACTATTTGTGGGAGAATAAAATTGTTTGTCATCAGTTGTCCCAGTTAAGCCTAGATGTTGGGCATTTGGTTGGACTTCTCCCACATCCTGCTGCTGCTCTATTTGACCAGGAGGTCTCCTGACATGCAGAGCTACAGGCTCTCTCCTGCACACCTCTGTCTACCTTTAGTGGACTCTGGGAGGGGGAATAGGGAAGAAACAAGATTTTTTTGTCCTACATTTTCCAGCTGGAAATCTTCATTGCTACTGCAAACCATCCCAGAGGCACAGACCTCCCCCGGGAGCGGGTGCAGAGGTGTGATGGCCCCTGTCACATCACACCTGTGGCCAAGGCTGGCGTCTCTGGTGGTTCAGTCTTTGTAACCTGGACTACACAAACCCAGTATCAAGCTGAAAGTTCTGCTTTCCCACAGCTTTCCCACTGAGACAGACAGCTTGGTGTGTATGAATGTGTGAACTGTGCTGTAGTCATTCACACCTATTGCATGTGTTACATGGAAGTTGAGAATGTAAAATTAGGTTGCTTTGATCTTCTTAACACTTCGCTATTAAATTTAAAGCAGCACTTGAGCCATTTAAAGTAATTTCCTTTTACCAAAACGTGGAAAATCTGCTCCAACTGAGCTCCAACCTTCGTGCAGTTAAACAAATGCCACCTTGGCTCTCCCAGGGATGGGTGACAGAACCAGAGGCACCTTGAGCCTGTGGCTTTGAGCAGCACGAAGTGGATGATGGAGCTGTGCTCTTACCTGGGGGCTTGGCATTGTTTTTGAAGATAGGTAACAGCTTGAGAACAGCAACGCCATCTGTAAATATTATTGTTACCCAGAGCCTGTGCCCAGAGGCCCTGAGGGACATGAACCCGGGAGAGAGAGAGGAAGAGAGCGATGAGGAGGAGGGGCTCTCACCTCTGGGGGCCATGGGCCCTGCCAAGGGACATATGCTATGGATGCATTATCCAGTTTGCATCAGGGGCTCATAGAATGTAGGGATGCCAACAGGCTCGTAAGCATGACATGTCACCTGGAACACCAATTTGAGACAAAACCACCCATTCTGACTACGGTGGACAGGCTGCCTATACATCACTGGGAAAAGGAACATGGATAATTTATATGTATTTGATAAGTAGCTTCAACATTTTATCAGCAGCTTTTTTTTTTTTACCATCCCAGAAATAGAACCACAGATCTTCTGGAGGACCTTTAGGGTGTACAGAAACCACAAATAGTTTCTCCATGCAAATGTCTTTGTTCCCCCTGCACAGCATTCACTGATGGCCTCAGCAGGCATTGGCAGGTCCTGTTGTGTATGTGCTGCCTGAATATGTGTGTCCCTGAAATGTTGCCCACAGTTCCTGTAAGGAACTGCTGTAAGGGCAGCCTGGTCTGCAGCCTGGCTGTACTCTCAGCCCCAGCTCTGTAAAGCTTTGGGGGAAAGTATCATTCCTCCTTTCTCCACTTTCCAGTATGTAAGATGGAGTTAAGCTCACCCAAGCTCAGAGGAGTACTTCAACATATCTTTCATTTTAACTTCATTTGCTTTGAAAACATGAAATACTGTAAAAAGCAAATATGGTCTTTATTTTAAAAGTTTCAGGCTCTATAAATGCTTATTTCTCTCCTTGTTTTTTTTGTAGCGTGTTGTTTAGTCATACAGTTGGGGTTTGTGCTCTGAGTTGAGAGAAAATTGTTTTAGTAGCAAATGGAGATTTTTTTTTTTTTAAATTAAAATGAATTGTTTCACAACAAAGGGACTGTCTTCACTCCAAAGCTGCTATTTGTGTCCTGAACAGCCATGCTTGAATTTTTCAGATCCAGAACAATTCTGGGAAAAGCTGGTGATTAGATCAGAAGGACGAAAAGTTTCTGTGGCTGACTCTGCTGTTGATTTCTCTATCTGTAAGATGGCATTCATGATCTTTACTAATGAACACTGGTAATTTAGTGGAGCACTATACCACAGACTCTGGATAGAAGTAGCTGCAGAAGCACCTAGTGATTAGTGGTAACAGGTCCCTTGTGTAGCCAGGTTCTCTAAAGCAGCTCTGCTGGCTGGCTGGGCTGTCCTGGCAGCATCCATCCTGATGGAGCACTGGTTGAAGGCAGTCCAGTCAGCCATTCAGGCAGCTTGGTAACTAACTGCCTTGTCTCTGCCACGTGCATTTACCTTATTGCTGTTTTCCTAACATTTGTAGTGGAAGGGTTGTTGCCAAGCTGGGGGTGCAGAACAGCTGGGAATTAACATGTCTTTGTGTTTCAGAGATGAGCGAAATCAGTCAATCATTGTCAGTGGGGAGTCTGGAGCTGGAAAGACTGTCTCTGCTAAGTATGCCATGAGGTACTTTGCCACGGTCAGTGGATCTGCCAGTGAAGCCAATGTTGAGGAGAAAGTCTTGGCCTCCAACCCCATCATGGAGGTAAGAGAGCTACAGCACTAACCCCCCCACCTCCAGCTGCAGTTATTATTCTGGGTCTAACATAAGCCTTCAATAGAGAGAGCAATCCATACTTTTTAGAAATATATATAAACATACATTAAAATTTTGTGTTTCATCCATTTACGAGGAGGTGCTTTGGGCATCATTTAGTGTAGCATTTATGAATGAGACTGAGAAAAGGTGGGAGGTAATGTTTCAGTATTATTAATGTATTTTACATAACAAAGTAATTTTTACATGAAAACTGCTTTGAATCTCTTCAGCTTTGCAACACTGGTAGTTTCCAGACTGCTGGACAAATGCAATTGCAGAAGACTGGGTTTGTGTGTAAAATTCCAAAGAGGATAAAACTTTTGGTCTTAACCACTGAATATGTACATCACACACTGTGGGCAGGTAGTTTATGCTTTTAAGTGAAGAGAGTTGTTAAGTAAAGCAAAATGTTAAATTTTAGGAAATAAAATTAGGAAAGACTGAGAAAACAGAGTTACATGGGATGTACACCATTTCTTTCAGAGGAGAAGAAGATATCAGAAGACATAATTTTGCTATAATTACCTCAGACTAGTGTTTCAGTTCTGGAAATGTGTGTAACTAACTGTAGTCAAGTCCCAAAGCCATTGGCTTGGGAGCGCAGGTGCTGACAATAGACTGTGAGAGGACATGCACAGTTCCTCCTGCTTCAGGATCCCTGTTCTCTGGGAAACTCAGGAGGTGTTGTAATTCTGATCTCATGGCCAAGCAGAAAAGATTTCTTAGCCTTATCTGAATCGTTTCTTGTGGTTTTGCCTACATGTGCAGATTCAAGTTGTGGCTGAAGTTGAGGAACTACATTAAGAAATGATTCACCAGAAAGTCTTGGGGGGATTTCTCAAGAGAAGTGGCACTACCCATGGGCACACACGTGCTCATGCCTATGGATAGCCTAATAAAATGCTTAGGACCACTTGGTAGATGTTGGGCATCTCTGTGCAGTAGTGTGAGGTATTGTGAGTAAATGGACTACATGCAGTGAAATTGAAGTGCAAAATGCTGCCATTGTTTTCTTTCTCAGGTATTTTAAAAAATGAACTATGTTTTATTCCTTCTTTCCTCCTGGCACGAGGAGTTCATGATATTCAAACTATAGCTACCCCATCACAGTTGTGTGTGTCTGTCTCAAGGTAATAGTGCCTGGTTTGTGGTGCTGTGTGGTGTTTTGAAACTTTTGTGTGATAAAACAAGCTGTGATGTGCAGTGACATCCAAATGTCCAGCTATGGGAAGAAGCCAGGGAAGCTGAACCTTGCCTGGAGCTGGACCTGCCCCAGTGGCTGGAGAGCAGCCTGTGCCCTGGGGAGCAGTGGCAGTGTTGGAGGTGTGAGCTAAGCCCAGAGCACACCTTGCACTGCTCCAGTGTTTGCAGTAAGTGCAACACACCATCCAGGGCCACACTGAGTTTGGGGATGTGGATAACAGGGGTGCTGAGGGCCCCTTCTGCCTCCCCTGCCCCCCGTGGTGGTGGTCCCTGGGGCCGGGCAGGTGGCCACATCCTCACCATCGGCCTGCCGAGGGCCAGCTCTGGTAAGAGGCTCTGCAGGATGGGTCTGTGGTTGGCTGTTTGCTGGATGAAATACAAACTCCCTACGGGTTTTCCTGTACCACTTCTTTTGTTTGGTCTCAAAACCTAAAGCAAACATCCTGGTCTCTCCTCTCTTGCTCCTTGGACCCCACCTCCCAGTCAGTGGCCATCAAGTCAGACACTAATTGAGTTAATTTCCAAAAGCAAGGAAGTTGAGGACTAAAATTCACAAAAGTGAGCTTTTTATCCATACCTTTTTTCATTCACTAAAAATTAATGATGATGATTTATTTTTATTTTCTTGGGATAACAACAATTTCGTGAACATGGATATATCTAAATATATATTTCAATTACTTCAAAGATTATTATAATTGGATGAAAGTCATCCTTTTAACTTCCAACACTTAAACTTCAAATAAGCTTTAGAGTGAGTGTTGTAAAATCTAGTGTCAAGAGAGTCTCTGATAACATAATTAATGTTTTGAATTCTTCAGTTGATAAATAAGTAGAAACACAAATTAACATATATATTTTAGGAAGAAAATGAGTAATTCATTTTAGAAACAGGAAACTCCTCATTTGCTGAGCTCACTGTAAAATCTTAGGAGCAGAAGGTAATTTTATTTTTTAATTTCTATTTGGACAACCTAAACATCAGTATTTTATGAGCTACCATCATTTGTCTCAGAATTTCACATCATCTTTGCCTGCTAAATACTCCATAATGTCAAGAGGCCACTGTACATTTCTAGCAACTATTTAAGTGATTACTTTTGTAGTCAATAACTATATGCATTTTTCCTATTGCAAATGTAGAAACTGACAAGTCTTAAAACACATCTTTATATGTAGTTTCCTGCCTCCCATTCCTCGTTACCCTCTATAGCTGTGCTAATGGTACAGCTTTGTATGTACTCTAGTAAGCAATCTTATAATCCCAGAGGCTTTCTTAACTATTTTTATCAGTAATACCTTTCAAAGCAATAACTGGTTTCTGAAAATATTGTAGTATTATATTGCTCCCACCACCACCAAAATATATCACAGGAGCAATAGTTTTAAAACACAAGAATGCAGTTCGGGTACATTCAGTTTGCATGAATTCAGTATTTCTTAGAACTGCAGAGATGCAGTTTGTTCCTAGATCCTTTACAGCCACTGTCCATCTGATGCCCACTTTGACATCTGCTCGGATGGGTGTGTGTGCTGCTGCTGCTGCTGCTGTCATGGGGTTCTGGCAGTCTAATCCCCACTTTCCAGGCTGTACCAGCTGGCACTGACCCATTCACTGGCCTTTTCCTTGCAGATTTGCAATACTCAGCAGTGCTGCTTGCTCTCATTTGTTTTTCTCGAGTTTATTTCAGCACAGAGTTCCTGTGGATGGCTACGTGAACTGGGAAACTGGGACATAGATACAGCTATGGTGCACCTCAGAGTTAGGTGCTTGTTAGCATACACACAGGGGCATGTGATAAAAGGCAACGTGCTCCACCTGAAGTATTCCAAATGCCATTCCTTTTGGTAGAGAGGTATCTTTAGGAATTTTTTGGCAGGTGAATTACTATGTCTTGTCTAAACCATGGCCTGATTGAGAATAGAAAATGCTTTTCTTAGAAGTTTAGCGTGTTGTGATTTGCGTGCCTTGAGTTCTGATACATCCAGCTGGTATCTGTTGTGGGGTGAATCAACGCTGATGAGGTGAGGCAGAGGTGCATCAAGACCATGTAGGAACCACAGTCATTATTTGCCCTGTGCTTCCCAAGACGTGAATTACAGAGGAAATGCATTAAATACTGTTTGTTGTGTATGAAGCTGCATTGAATTAATCTGAGAAAGTAAGGCACAAAGGGCAGCATTGAAGGATATTTCTGGGTCAGTGACCAAACTGCAATGGAAGGGGTTCAGTTTCAGGCAAATTACATCAGTTTGTGAATGTTAATGTTTAGATTATGCATGTTAATGTTTAGATTATGCATATGCACACAGTAAATATTTTTAAATTATATGTTTGTAGAAGTAGCTTGGGAATGTGGTGATTAGAGAGTAATAATAATAACAAACTGTTAGCCAGGCAGAACAGAGGGGCTGTTTTCTGGCTGTGGGTTTATGATAGGTAAATCTACAGAGGTTGTAAGTACTGTACATATATCTGTACACCTACATGTATGAATATATACAGGTGGAATAATTGTTATACTTTTATTAGGTTCTTGGAAAAAATCTGTATGTAGGTGAGCTTTCTGTTAGACTCTTTATTTCCTTTAAAAGATTTTCTAGAGCAATGAAGGGTATTTAGCTGGAAAATCAGACTATGTGGAAGTGAAATAATTGCTAGGAAGATCACAATAACCATGTTTTGGTGTAACTTGCTGACCAGGTGGAGATTGTTCTTTATTAAATTCTTGATTACTTTTAAATCAGGCCTAGATTAATGTCTTTAAATGTTCATGAGCCATGTAGATGATTAAATAGATGTGATCATTCTAAAAGCTGTCTAACCTTCACAATATTCCCTCTTTTCAGTCTATTGGAAATGCCAAAACTACAAGGAATGACAACAGCAGTCGCTTTGGGAAATACATTGAAATTGGTTTTGATAAGAGGTATCGAATCATTGGTGCTAACATGAGAACTTACCTCTTGGAAAAATCAAGAGTGGTGTTTCAGGTAATACTGATGTAATCTCTTCATTTTGTTATTTCATACTCGAACCAATCCACCATCTCCCACGCTTCCTCTCCATCTTTGCCTACCTTATAGACTAGAGCTCAGTAAAAGTGGACTTATCCTTGACTGGCTGCCGAAAGGTATAAAAATAATAATTACTGTTTGTAACATGTAGGGATGTTACATGAAGTGCTGTCATATGTTTTAAAAATAAGAGAGACTTCTTGCACACGGTTTAGCTGGGAGAGAGCGTTTCTTTTTTTTTTTTTTTTTGTTTGAAGTTATGAACTTTAGATGTTTAAGTTCAGAATTATGGTGTTGGTCATGAGTCATAACCTTCTGAGCTGTGTTTGTCCTTCATTTTAAAATTCAAGCTTTGCCCTGGAAAGGAAGATACTCCCTTTACCAGCTTACTATAAATGCTGAGGTGAATGGTATTAGTTATTTTTGGAAAATGAAAAGCTTTTAAGTATGATCATTTCACCCACCCATAGAATCCTGATCTATATTTAATAGTAATCCACAGTTCTGAAAAGTGAATCATAGCTTTTTTTTGCAAGTGAAAATGTCTGCATGCTTCCTGCTGTTGAAAATGGATTAAATTAACCAAGAAGGAAATGATAGATGCTGATTTATCTTTTCTTTCTCCATGCGGCTACTGTGCTCTTAATGTATTGCTAGAGAAAGCATTATACATAGTAATTCATCCTGCTCATGGTTGTTTCTGCCACTTGTTAAGTGGTGAAAAATAATGAATCCCTTTTTTTTTAAAGGCAGAAGAGGAGAGAAATTACCACATCTTTTACCAGCTCTGTGCCTCTGCAGCATTACCTGAGTTTAAAACTCTACGATTAGGTATGAAACTCAAGTTCATTGTGTTGTGGGATTGTAGGAACAAAGCAGCATCTCTGACCTTTTTGAGCCAAAAACCCAAAAGAAGAATTGCTGCCTCTTAAATTCTAAACTCTTAAATCTTCAAATACTGAAATATATAGAAAATATCTAAAATGGCAGAACTCAAACTTTGTGGGTTTCTGTTAAAATAAAAGTAACAGGTTTGGTTATTCAGCAGACTCTGATACACTGCAGTTGTAATCACTAGGACTTACTGTGTCCTAGATTCCAGAGTAGTTTTCCAGTGGAGAGGGTGAAATTCTCTTCTCTTAGTCCTTTAAAACCTTTCTTCCATTGCTCCAGCCACTAGAGAATTTTACCCTTTCTCATATAAGCACCTGAAAAGCTTATTTTGCATCTACATGCTTTCACTTGGGCTGTTGCCAACAATTACTTTACCCTCTCTGCTAACCTGGTGATCACAAAACTGATAAGTGAAATTTTTCATTTTTCAAATCAAAATGTTAATAAAGGAAAGGATGCTCATTTGACAGGAGTTGGTGCTTTGTAAAAGAAAGGCATGATGATGACCTTAAGACTGGCAATCACCTTATAATTTTAAAAATCCAGTATAAATTTCAGTGCTTCCTGTATATTTTTAAAAGTCAGTTTCATAGTGGGAAAACTGCACAGCCTGTCAGTGCTGGTTTCTGAAATACAGTTCTGAAGTGTTTCTCTGCTCTTCTGCACCATCCTGGCACATTTAGGATTCACATCTGCTGACACAGGAAAGAAAGGAACTGATGTCATTATAACTAAAGAAGCCGTTTAGGAGACTTCTCTTTGAGCGTTCTTGGAACCTTAGCAGATCAGAAGAAAAGGAGTCTTTTAGTGCAGCTGGAAGCATGGCCGCTGAAACCATAGGAATTTACACAGTACCCAGGAGAGCTACTGCTCTCCCAGTGGAGCCCAGTGCTGTCCCGAGCGATATGAAGCTCTTCATTCTCCACCACAACTGCTCAGCCAGAAGGGATCACAGATACTCATAGGAGTTAGCCAGACCATAAATTAGAGAAGAGAAGAAAATGGGCAAAATATATTATACAATATGCTGATGCATTAATAGCATAATTCATGCCACATAATTCCAAAGTGCTGCTGCTGTCAGCTCTGCACTTGCCACTCGGCTGAGAGTTGGAGAATATCTGCTTCCCAAGTGATTATTCCACAGGTGTGGAAGTCTGAACCAAGGTTAGGTAGAGAATATGCTTGAGGGCCTGCTGTAGGAACCAGGTAGCTACTACTTGCACTGTTAAATCTTGAAAAAAATCTTCTCTAGAATGAACATGCCTTGTGAGCCAGAAGGCAAAAACATACTGACACATGTCAAATCATGGATTCTGCCAAGAGCAGCTTAATCATGACGCAGCTTTACAGATGTACTGTGAATTTCTGCATCAGTGTGTGTTTTTTTCTGTTACAGGGAATGCAAATTACTTTCACTATACAAAGCAAGGTGGAAGCCCTGTGATTGATGGTGTGGATGATGCTAAGGAAATGGTAAACACCAGGCAGGCCTGCACTTTGCTAGGTAATTTGTAAAACACGGTCATATCCCAAGTCTGATGTACTTGCAGGTGTTTTCTACATCGTTTGTGTATATTTTCCTCATATTCTCTTGTGTTTGAAAACAGGAGAGTTTGATAAACTTTGTGACTGAAATACTTGTATTAAGAAGGTATTAAATTGCACTGGAATTAGGAATCTAGTGTAGGAGGAGCACACATTATGTGAATAGAAATGGTGTAGCGTGTACAGGGTTGGAGGTCACTGACAAAGCACTTTGATACAGCAAATTAAATGTTTCATTTTAATGTTTTGGGTTTTTTTCATCTGGTTGTAAAATGTTTTTAATAGAAATGGAGCCAATCAGTACTATCAAATATCAGAGTCACACACAGCAGTCACTGCTTTTCTCTCCTTAATAAATTTTTTCATCAACTGCAGCTCTCTCTGTTCAAAACATTTTATTCATCCCTTTTCAGGGATTAGTGATTCCTACCAGATGGGAATTTTTCGAATCCTTGCTGGCATCCTTCACTTGGGCAACGTGGAGTTTGCATCCCGGGATTCTGACAGCTGCACTGTTCCTGTGAGTAGCAGATGAGCTGAAGGGCATGCTTTCCACTCTGACAGTTCTGCCTCCTGCTTGTTTGCAGGAACCTCTTCTGAATAACAGTAATGATATAAAAATAAAAGGAGTGTGTTTATTTCTAATTTGTTACCATTTTTACAGTTCTTTTTGCAGATGGATTCAACTCTTCTCAGTTTAGAGGCTTTAGACAGTAACTCTCTGTATTGTAACAGTGGTTATACAATTGTAACTGTAATTGATCTGTCCTAGAAAAGTCTACCAGACAGGCCAGCTTTGAAGTCCTGAGCAGTTGTCTAGATCTTTATATTCCTACATAAGTATCTTCCCTGTGCATGGTAAATACTTTGCTGGATGGGGGTTTTTTTGACATTAAATGCCAAAATGTCTTAAATAATTGCAAAGCAAATGCTTCACAAAGACCTCTGGGATGTCTAAACATGAGCATAGGATATACAGATATGATTTGTGTGACTCACCTAAGTGTCATGGTTCTTTTTTTCCTTTGTGGAGATCAGCAACAAGAGCTACATAGTCTGATTTGAAAACCCCTACTCTTTCAGTGAGGGCCAAGGCTTCATATCAAAGTCCATATTCTGGAGATGAGAAGCAAAACAGCCTTCTTTTCTTGGGATTCACAATGACCAGCTTCTCCCTTTGCATTTCTTTGAATGTCTCCTGCTGGACTTCCTCCTTCTCTTGTTTCAAATAACAGCAACACTTGTAGGGCTTTTTTCTCGTGTGGCTCTCAGTCCTTTTCTCAAGAATCTGCAGTGGCAGTTTCTGGAGCTGAGAATGTGTCCTTCATAGGGCCACAGGTGTGCCAGGTCTGACACGACCTGTTCATGGGATCTAATGGAAACCGCAGCAATGGTCTGGCTCTTTGGTGTGTCTTAAAAAGGTTTTCACTACAAAGAAAGCTCGTTTAATGATCACAGGTGGAAAGCTGATGAGCCTCAGGACATGGTGAGCTTGCCTATGTTGTGATGAGTGTCTCCCATGCAAGGAATCCCACTGACTGAGCAAGTACAAAGCTGCAAGTTCCTGTGCAACCCTATCCTGATGTGACAACACCCAGCAGGCAGCGATAAATGTCTGCTCAATGGCATTGCTACCTGAGCCGTGTCATCCCAGAGCTCTGTGCTCTGCTGGGGATGCTCTGGTGTGGTGATGAATAGTGGTGCTTCAGGGAGCTCAGCAAAGGGCTCTGTGTGCTGTGAAGTGAATGAATCAGTTTGTTTAATGTCGGCTTGAGCAACCCTAATGTGACACTCTTTTGTGCAGTGTTCATCATTATTATTATTACTTTATCACTGCCTCCTGAGCCAGTAAGACACGCTCAGATAACTGGATTTTGGAGGTGTAACAGCACTGCCATGGGACCTGCATGCTGTAAGGACTGGAAGAAGCCCCAGAGAAGTCAGAAGGATGTGGAAATAGGCAGATAAAGCTGATGTACCCTGGAGCTACTGGACATGTAGTAACAGTCCTTTGCAGCCTCTCCTTGTCAAGACACTGTTTGTCAGCATGGTGTTCAGCCACTGAGTGCAAGAGAGTGTGATGAGGAAGCAGTGCTAGGGGAGTTCCTTAGGAGGAAAGACCTGTCTGTCCTCCTTGATTGCTAGTGATCAGTGTGCATGTTAGTCACAAGGTGTAATATCTTAGCTCATTGAGCGGTACATGCACTGCAGGGGTTTTTATGCAGAAATCTTATATACCCATCTCAGCATGCAAGCCTTGATGGTTGATTTTACCCCATTAAACAAAGGCCAATTTTTTTCACTTGTACAGTCCAGTTTGAGAGTTAGAGAACAACATTTGTGTGCTGCAGTCTCTTACTATTTGTCCTAGGAATTCACTGAGAAAAATACTGTAAGTACTGAGACCAGAGCACTAAAGCCTTTCCACACTTCTTCTTTCTTGGCTTGTGCTATGGTGCCCCGTTCCCATCACTGCCTGCCATGGATGTCTGTGGGCAGATGAGAGCACCACTCAGGAGCTACTGTCCATTTGGTCTGAGACAGTTAGCTGTAAGAATTCCAAATGCCAAGTCTATTCCTGTGAAGGCAGGTGATTAATTTTTCTGATGGTTGCGGGTTCCCCGTGTTTTTTCCCTGTGAAGTGTTTTGGTGCAGACAAGTACAGTAAAATTAAAAGCTTTTGGGGAAACTTACTCGCTAATTTACTTCAGCAATGTGAATGTGCCGAGTGGGTAGGGAAGTTGTTACTTTTTGAAGGAACGAGAACTGAGGAAGCTGCTGCTGCTGCTTATTGTAGGATCACTGCCGGCAGGCAGTTCTTCTGGTTGCATGACTGTATGCTTACTACTGGTAATATTGTTTCAAGACCTAATGAGACTGTTTTTATTAGCCCAAGCATGAACCCCTCACCATCTTCTGTGACCTCATGGGTGTGGAGTATGAGGAGATGGCCCACTGGCTTTGCCATAGGAAGCTCGCCACTGCCACTGAAACCTACATCAAGCCAATTTCTAAACTTCATGCCATCAATGCCCGAGATGCACTTGCCAAACATATCTATGCTAATCTCTTTAACTGGATTGTAGATCATGTGAACAAAGCCCTTCACGCTACTGTAAAACAGCATTCTTTCATCGGGGTGTTGGACATCTATGGGTGAGTTTTTGTCGGAGATACGACACTCTTACGTAATCATCTGACTGCAAAGCATCTTTGTCTTTATCATGTAGTGCTGCATGGATTACACAAAAAACCCCAAACCCTTAGCAGCAGCTTATTCCACCTGAAGGAAGTAGGTGTTTAGTTTTGACTTGCTATCTAAGTTCTTTGTCATGATTTTGACATTTATAGTGGGGTTTCAGGTTTTTACTGTTGGTAGTTCACTTATACATTGCGTTGTGGAAAGTTGCAAGGGAATTGTCATCTCATGGTTCCTCCAAGGTGGCACTTACAGAGAGGACAAAGTAACTAATGTGCTCTCCAGGAACATCAGTCCTTTCCCTGAGTTCCTCATCTCTGCCTAGAGAGGGAGCGTCAGTGAATTGCCCATGTAGGGCAACTTGCCATTTCTCTGTGTGTTTTGTTTCTTGATTGTGTTGTTTATGCCTGAAATAATTCAATGAATTTAACTGGAGGGAGGGAATTTAAAATGTCTGGGTCATTTAATCTTTTTTCTTTTCACTACACTAGTAATTTTGGGTATATGCATATTTTAGGTTTGAAACATTCGAAATCAACAGCTTTGAACAGTTCTGTATCAACTATGCCAACGAAAAACTGCAGCAGCAGTTCAATATGGTAAGTAGGAAATGACTGGCATTTCCTCTTCCCTTTCCCCTCTCCCAAGTCCATTCTGCTAATTGGGTCCCCAGTGGTTAGGATGAATTCCTTCAGTCTATTAACCAGCTGTCCTGGCCGTGGGCTTTGAGGGGTGGGGAAAGATCGGCTATCTCCTAGAAATAGATTTTATGACTAACTGCTGCTCTGGGACTATTTGAAATTCCGATCACAGTAACAATTATAAGACAGAAGCAGTGCTTGGCAATTAAGGCCCTGAGATAGCCTGTCAGTGAGAGCACCGTGTGGATGAAGTCGGAGTTAGTGGTGTCTCCGTAACCTCGGAGAGCCCTTGGATGGGCAGAGGAGAGCACGGCCCCGCTGCCAGAGATTTGCCGCCCGCGCTTCCTCCCCTGGTGTTATTTTTTGAGGCTTTTCAGCTGAATGACGTGTGGCAGAAGGCACCTCTTCCCCCTCCTCCGGAGAGATCACGATTCTCTCCTCAGCCTTAGTGACGTTTGCAATTACATATCTTACCTGCATAATGATGAGGCAAGTTATTTCTGCCAGGTCTGTTGCTAGGCTCTGCTGCGGCACCGGGATGGCTCTGAGCTCTCTGGATGAGCGCAGCTTCCTGGTAGTGTGTGCTCACAGGACTGGATCCCCTGCACCCCTGCTCATCCCAGCGTGTCAGGGAGTAAGCAGGGTGCTGGAGCAGGGGCTGGGCTTTCTGGCCCTGACATGCCCTTTCCATGCTGATCAGGGCATGACTGGATTCAATTCCGTTGCAGGATGTTGTAACTGTCATAAAAAGCTTGGAGTTTTCTCAGCTCTACAGCAAAATCTAGTCACCATAAGAGCTGTAAAGGTTTGCTTCTTTAGTAAAGATCACTGTCCCTGTGTTCCCTTCCCTCTCATACTGTTGCTGTAAGCACAAAGGAAGGAGCGCCGGGGCTGTTGCGTTGGTGCCCTGCCAAGCTTCCAAACACAGTACTGCTGGACACAGACCTGTTGGGCTGCCATGCAAGTACAGGGGTGGAGGTTGCTTTAAATTAAAGCCTTGTGTCTGGTGGCAGCCAGCAAACCTTCATGTGCCACCTGGGGTGGCCCGAGCCTGGCTGAGGACAGGCTGTCTGGGGACTGCCGGACCACCCCGCCCCTTCCTGGCACCCAGAGCACACTGGGAGAATCAGGTCTGAAGGCATTTTTCACCACCTAGTTGCTGGGTCCTTCACACTGAAGAAATGGGTTTCTGTTTTCTTTCAGGTCTTGGGTTAGATGTGAGTCACCAACAGAACGCTGCCATTGGCTTTCCTGTCAGGAATTAACTCGTTGTGTAACGTGGCTGTTAAGCCGCGGGGTGGGAACGGCTCCCGTGGGCACGGTTAAGGAGCACTGCATTGGAAAGGATGGCGTTAGGCTAATGAAATACAAGGGATAAAGTGCTTTGTAAGGGTAGTTTGCTGCTGCTGGCTGGCAGATGTGTGCTGGGGGAAGTGTGACATGTCTGTGAGCTGTGCACTGTGCTCGGGGCAGCTGGGGACAGTGCCACAGGACAGGTGACACCCAGACCCTGCTGCCTGGTGCTGGTGGTGGGGCGTGCTCCCAGCGTGGGCCTGCCTGACACAGCAGCGTTAAGTGTCCAGAAAACTGCAAATGGGGGACGAAACGTCGTCAAAAATAACTGGAGTCAGCAGTCTTTTTGGGTTTTTAGAGTGCTTGTGCTGTTAAAACCACAGTTTGCCTGTTTAATATCTTATTCTGTTTCTTCCTGGAGTTTTAATTCATCTCCTGTGCACTGTTCATTAAAGCTGTGCACGTTGTTTGTGATGATATTTTTTAATAAATATACAAGTTCATGGTTATTGATCTTCATGGGAGATAAATGTGTCACAGAATTTTGCTTAAAGGGTTTCTTGTGCTGATACTCCTAGAGTCATTCTTGCAAGTTTTTTGCTGAAGAGTAAATTTTAATGCAATGCGTCATCTTAGAAAAAAAATCTGCAACCATTTAAGAGGAAATGGAGCTCTGTTCTTTTACAAGGAAACACAAAAGTATTTATAGTGAAATTTTACTTGAAATAGAGCAGTGTTCGTAACTTTCAAATCATAAAAGCATGGCGCTTCCCACTTTATAAGTTACTGTTCCTGCACTTGAAGCTTTTTCTGGGGTTTGTGTTGGTTTCTTATAAGAAAAAAGAGCTTATAGTAATTGTGGGACAATACAGTAAAAAGACTGGAAAAAATAGACCTTATTTGCAGAGAATATGGAGTGTTTTAATTTAGTCTGTTGTTTTTAGGCCAGGAAAAAAGGTTAATTTATTTTTCATACACTTACTTGTTAAAGGGTTTATTCAGTTGAACTGGTGTGTCACTTGACAACCTGAATTCGTGTGCCAAGAGGAATTCAACTGAGAGTTTGATGTATTTAATCTGCATTTTATTTCACAGAAAACTCTTTCCTTTTTGCCCTGTAGCATGTCTTTAAGCTGGAACAAGAAGAATATATGAAGGAACAAATACCATGGACCTTGATTGATTTCTATGACAATCAGCCTTGCATCAACCTCATAGAGGCCAAAATGGGAGTTCTGGATCTGTTGGATGAGGAGTGCAAGGTGCGTGTTTAAGGGCTTTCATAGAGAAAGAGGTTATCAGCTGTCCTGCCTCTGGGCCCTCACAGGGAAAAGTCGTCTGCAGACAACCAGTTATTTTGATACTGCTGGTGAAAGGATTTGGAGAACGTACAAACAGAATTGGCATTTACAGAAGGAGAAAAAATGGGTTTAGTCACACTTTTTGCCCCCTCCCCTCCATCACGTATCTGTATCTGTTCCTGGGTCTCTGATCAACCTTTGTTTTGACTTTGGCAACTTTCCCAAACACAGTAAGTGTTGTCTGTGGTCCTGTCAGATTTCCCCAAATTGCCTCTCACTTTGTGTCTCACCTTTTGCCTTTTATCTTGGTTTATGCCAAGCCATGTGCAGGGGGTGGCCCATGGTGTCTGCTTCGGTGGAAACCCAGCTTGGGGTTCACAAAGCATCACAAGAAATGGTGGTGGATGAGTTCTGCTCAGTCAGATAACAAGCCTCTGGGTTCCCCACCTTCAGGTGTGTGACATTGTGTCACAGCAGCTACACCTGCTGCTGAGTGTGAAAACAGGCAAGCACACAACTGGTTAGTGCTTCCTTGCTTATGGCAGCGCTAGAAAGGGAAGGAGATGAAATTTGAAAGCAAACCACAAAGTGTTGTCCCCCCTCTTAGTTTCTGTTGCTGCTGAAAGGTTTTCAAGACATTTTAAATGGCTCTGTATTCTGTTTTATAGATGCCAAAGGGCTCGGATGATTCTTGGGCCCAAAAACTGTACAATACTCATTTGAATAAATGTGCCCTCTTTGAAAAACCACGCCTGTCAAATAAAGCTTTTATCATCAAGCACTTTGCTGACAAGGTAAGGACTCTTCCTTTGGTACTTCTTTCTGGCTGGAGCATGGGAGGGGATCCTGGGGCAGGCAAAGACTCTTCTACTCGGCTCTTGTAAAAAGTGTGCCTGCCTGAACACCCAGTCAGGAAGAGAAAATTGACCTGGCAGCTGTGCAGAGCCAGGAACACAAACAAGAGCTCCTGACTCCCGTCACATGCTGTAACCACTAACCATCCTTTTTCCAAACATGGAAGCTTAGTGTATTTGCAGCTCTCAGCATAATTGTATCAATTCCAGTTATGCAACAGAAATGCACATAATAGGAAATCATGTATCTCGCTCATTTTGGCTAAAGAGCAGCAACAAAACAATGCTGGTTTTGCTGCCATCTCAATGTGCAAAGAGGAAAGAGGCTAACACACCCTTTTTATCTCTGGAGCAGTATGTGCTGCTCCCACCCTCGCCTCGGCTGCTCAGGGAACAGCTATTTCTAGGGAGCTGGCTGAGGAGTGTCTCAGTGGAGTGCATGTGTTGCTCAGCTCCCACAGTGCTCATCAAACTGAGCAACTCTTTGGGTTAAAACAAAACATTTAAAAATCCCGTTTAATACAGTTGTCCTTTTAAACAAAGAATCTGCCTCAGAATATTGTCAGCTTTGTCAAAAAAGTTTGCAAGAAGCTCTGGGATTCTTATCAGTAGGGGTGTACGTGGTGATGTACAGGGTTGAAGGCCTCTATTTTCTTCCACTTTGTTTCTTCCAGGCTCTTGAATTTATGCATAGAAGTGGGGTCCTGTTCTTGTTGCATATAACAATACCTTAATGTAAGCAGCAAGAACATCTCTGTAACTGTTTGGATTCATGACTTCTGTTTTATTTGCTGGATGAGAAAGCAAGAATGATTTAATTAATATTTCATAATTTCTTCATTAGGCTAAACTTTGATATTTGAGAGCAAGGCTTTTCTGTGCCTGGTCTGAGCAGCAAGGGCCAGTAGCTCGAAGCAGGTAGTGGCAAAGCTCTAAGCTCTGATGTGCTGTCTGTGCTGAGAATTTTATGTTTTCTGTGTACTTATGGGAATGCATACAGACATCTTGAAGGAAAAAATCAAGCTGCAGCTGATGGGTCAGCAGTCTCTGTGCCCTGACGTTGTCCTCTCTGCATGAGGCAGGGATTCTGCTGCCCTCTCCTGGCACGGTCTCCCGCGCTAAGAACATGAGTGGTGCCCCAGGTAGTGCTCAGAGTGGGCTTTCAGCTGCAGAGGAGCCCTGGGGACATCCTCTGCCTGCTTCCCTCTAGGAATTCTTTGAGATGTTTTGCAGCTCAGGGATGTAGTGTCGTTGTGCAAGCGCTGATAAATAGACTTTTGACCATAGTTTTGGTTTTCTTTCATCCTTGAATTAGGACAGTGAAATAAACAGTGGGTTTTTATCAAACACTCTGGATGTTCTTTAGCCCAAGACACCTTATGGCCCTGTGATAGAGGATTTTTATGTATTGTCACAACATTCAGACATTTTATTGCTTCTGGTAAAAATAGTCTTTCCGAGCACAAATGAGGCATTTCCGTAATAAGCTGCAGGCAGATGTACTTACAGCCTCTCAGCTAATGAGATGAGATCAGATACTTTGTTCTCAGTTGCATCTGGATTTCACACAGTTCTGCAGCCCTGATAACTTCAGTGAAGGAGATGCTCAACACGCGTTTTGATTCTTCACCTTTACAGTAACCATTCAGTCATGCTGCCTTACCACAAGCACTCTCTCAGCAGTAAAATATATCTGGTACAATGCAATACCAGTATTCATCTATGTATTTTAATGTTCTACATGTTACTGGAAAGCACTCTCTTTGAGGAAGATCTATATTTAATTAAGATGCACTTGGGAACTGATATTTTCAGCACCCACAAGAATTATGTTTTAAATGTGAATGTTACAGCTGGTAAATTCTATGCAAAGTATTCTTATTAAATGCTTTTAACACTTGCTTTTGTAAAATGATGGCTTTCAGGTAGAATATCAATGTGAAGGCTTTTTGGAAAAGAATAAAGACACAGTTTATGAAGAACAAATTAAGGTCCTAAAATCAAGTAAGGTTAGTATAAGGATTTTTTTTTCTTCCTTTGCAGTTATGAAGTCGTGACTTAAGGGTCGTATAAAACTTCTCATAAACCTAGGAAGCATTTCTGCCTTAGTATCAGATCAACTGAAACTGAACATAGTTTGTTTTACTTGGCTATCTGAATTTAAAAAGTCCTGTATCCTAATTTTGCTCCATGTGAGATCAGTCCATATTTAGCCACTAATTTCAGTGTTTAGGTGTGGGGGGGGTTGTGGTTGTGGGGGTGTTTTTGTCAGGGGATGTGGGTTTGGGGAGGGGAAATTCTTTTTCACAAAACTGTGCAATATTTTCTGTAAAGGCATCATGGACTTCTGATATACTGTAATAGTATAAGAAATAGTTAAGCCCTTAATTTTGTAGCCTGAAAATGGAAGCTCCTTGTTTATGGAGAGACAAGTTCTGATCCAGAAGCAAAAAGAGAGAGGAAAATAAAATTTATAGACCCTAAGGACACAAACCAGAATATTTTATAGAGTCTTGCCTTCTTGATATCTATGAAAGAAAGATAACATCTGAATTGGAAAATACTGTGTGAAGGAATATTATAGAACAGGTCTTCAGTGGCATCGTCTGCTTTTTTTCATGGCAAAAACGCTGGTTGTGCTCTCGGAAATGTAAAGGCAATTAACTTGACATCGCACTGCGATGGCTGCTGGGAATTTGCTGGCTCTAATGGCCCAGGAAGCTGGGTATCAAGGACAGGCTATTTAAAATTATCCTATTCTATCAGGAAAACAAGCGTTTTTCTCTCCTGTTCCTATTCTGAGCAGATAATATGAAGCTAAATCATTAAAATGTGGTATAATGAAAAACCACAGCAGACTTCCCCCTGACAAAAGTGTTGAGGTGGTTTGAGTGAAGCCAGTTGCTGGAGGCGGGAGGGGAGGCAGGTGGCATCCCTGGGGAGCTGGCAGGGGCCAGCCACCCACGTTGCTCCAGCTGTGCCAGGGTGGAAGGAGAGCGGTGCTCCAAGGGATGTCAGCCCGTGAATGAGGGACGGACAGTGGGAACAGAGCTGCCATAAGAGCATGACAGCAGCTCAGGAAGGCTCAGTGTAGGTTGAGTCAGTTCAGTCTAAATACTAAAAAACAGCATGGTTTTCCCCTTGCCAAAACCAGTGTTTAAAAAAAAAATAATAAATTCAGCTCTGAAGAAAATAGATTTTCCAAAGAAGAATGTTCTGTTTTTATTTTCCAGCAGTCCTTCTTTGTTAGTAATTGTGGTGGGACTGCATTTCTGATTTTTATTTTTTGTTGTTTTTGCTGTTTTCTGGGTTTGCTGTGCACATCCAACAGAAGGTAATTCCAAATTGAATGCATCATCTGTCATCCTGGCCATGCCCACTCTCACATACAGCTTGGATACTTCTTTGCTCTCCAAAGTGCATGACACACACTGCTCTTGGCAGGCACTGTAGAGTTTAACTATTTATTTTGGCCTTCTCTGTAAGTCCACCCACAGGACCTCTTTGAACTAGTTCAGTTTCCATGCATGTATCATGAAAGCAATGCAACAGTCCTGGGCTTTTATGCTTGCTACTGGAATGGTTGTTAAAATCTTCTGTTGTGGCTCTGTATTGAAAAAAATTATCTGTAAGATTGTTAGCAGCATGTCTGTTAGGTTATCTGAAGAAATTACAGGGAAGAAATGCTTGCTTGCTTGTTTTCTACCAGATGAATTATCTAGCCTTTGATCAGTGTTTTCCCTCTCTTTGAACACTCCTAGTGTTCTGTGAAACAAAGAAAATTGATAAGATACTAAAATCCGAAACCAAAGAGGAATAGGAATGCCCCCACAATGTGGATCATCAGAGCACTGCTCTCCTGTTGCTGACCTGTGCTGCAGAGGCCAGATGTTGCTCCTTTGTTCTACTTGCAGTAACTGGGGCGATGTCGATGAAAATGGTGCCTTTAATAAGCACTTCCCCTCTTCTACTGGCAGATTTTTCCAGGACTGGATACAGGGAATGAGACTTAGATATGGATAGCTTAGAAGACCTCATCCATCTGCAATCGAGACACTGGGGACCCTTTTCCTACCCTCACTCCTGCTGTGTGGGAGCATCAGGAGTTTCAGAGAAAGCCTGTTACACTCAGATAAGTTTCTGTATGGGAAGAAAAGACCTGGCTCCGTAGCTCAGATGCCTGTGTGTGCCAACCCACTCCATCCGACCACGGGCAGCTGAGTGAGGAGGTGGTGGCCCAATCATCCTCAGCTCTGTGTTGAGTCAGTGGAAGGAGAAGGGTAAATCACCCTCTGGAAATGTCATTCTTCCACCAGCTACAGAGGTAGACTCAGGTCAGATAAAAGCTAAGCTGTGATACTCCTTTTTAAGTTCAGGAATTTAGGATACCTTCGTAGCATTCTTAGTCATTCTCTTATGCTGGAGTGCTATGTTGGGTGCTCCTGGGGAATGTTTGATGCCTTCTGGTACCTTGTCTGGCCCAACCACAGAGCCCAGGTACCATTTGGTCGTGCAGCATGTTTTGTTGGTTATTGTGCGTGCTCACCAAGTTTTGTAAGGCAAAACGATTTTTTTTTATTTTTTAGGTTTTACTTAGCCCAAGCGCTTTCTAATAGTGAAAAATGAATGCTCCTATCTCCTGGAACGAAATGCACAAATGCTAGATAAAAGATTATTCATGGACAGGTAGAGAAGTTCAGATTTTCTTACTCCTATGATGGTTCTGAAGTGCTGTAGTTGTCAGTAAAAAGATCTGGTGGTGTTATTTTTAGTTACAGGTTACTTCAAAGCAGCCATGTATTTTATAGCCATTAGAGAAAGGGAAGTAGAAGTCCTGTGTGCTGTTTGGAAGGATGTTTCAGGTTTTGTCTCCACTCCCACTGACAGCAAGTAGATCTCAGTCAGATAAATTTGGCCAGTGGTTCTTTTTTAGTTAATGGTTCCTCTTTTAAGTTGATTATTTCAATTTGGAGAAATAAAGCAGCAGTCATCTTTGTTGCCTGCTGCCTTATTCAGTGTCCCAGATACCTGTCAACCACAAAGGAGTCTGATGCACCAGTGGAATATGAGAGGACCCTGTTGTTTCCTTCTTAGATCAAAGCAGCCATTTATAATTGCAGTTGATACTTATGAAGCTGCTGTCAGTATCTAACAGTTTCACATGGAGGTTATTGCTGGCTCTGTGAAAAAAAACTCAAATCAGAATTTTATCTTCAGAAGGAAACTCACTGATCAAACGCACAAAATTTTTAGTATTAAATCATGGCCCAATCACTCTACCACAAGCTCATCTGCTTTTTTGCGTTTGTTGCTTTTGGAGTTCAACAAAAATGCAGTGCTTACAAAAACTGAGCCTAGATTTTAACCTTAAGCACAAACAGGTGCATTGACGTGCTGGATTCTTACCCTCTGTGTATATTTATGCTGTTATACCAGTTTAAGCTGCTACCAGAGTTATTCCAGGACGAGGAGAAGGTCCTCAGTCCCACATCAGCAACCCCTTCAGGGCGCGTGCCTCTGTCTCGAACAGCTGTCAAACCAGCCAAGGCCAGGCCAGGTCAAGCCAGCAAGGAGCATAAGAAAACTGTGGGACATCAGGTGAGTTTGAAGATGCAGCTCTATTAAATAATCCTTCCCTCTACCTGCTGGTGCCTCTTGAGATCCCTTCTGATTTTGAGAGAGGTGCAGCTGATTACGATTTACAGTTTGGAAGAAAAATAATCCCTAATTACTAATGAACTGTGGGGTACAATTTCAGGCAACCCAGTTCTTATTGTGGTGCCAAACCCAAAACTGATGCTTTTCAAAATAAATGTAACATGCTGAGAAGCACTGAAAATCTTATGCTGGGTCTTCTTGATCATGTGCTACATTGTCTGACTCGAATCAAAGGTGTGGTTTGGTTCCCAAAGGGCCAAACATAAAATATCCACGTATATGTGCCATAATTAAACTGAAATTATGCAGATCAGGTCTTTCTTCTGAGGTTATCTCAAGCATGACTGAGCTTATTGAGGCTGTTCCTTAATATTTTTTTTTTCATTTTGTCTTTCAAAAAGTTTCGGAACTCTCTTCATCTGCTGATGGAAACCCTGAATGCCACAACCCCACATTACGTGCGCTGTATTAAGCCAAACGACTTCAAGTTTCCATTCACGTAAGCTGGTTCACGCGTGGCTCAAGCAGCCCTTGTATGGGAGGGGGTTGCCCAGGGCCCTGGAGGATCAAGGCTCTGCTAAACCCTGCTCACTCAGGAGTGAAGTGCTGTGTCTCCTTTCTCTGGCTATGGATTCACTGTGTGCGTGTGTACACGTATTACAGCAGGAGATATTTGGGGATGAATAGAGGAAGAAATATTTCTAATGGGTGTTTTTGGTTTCTGGGGATACATGATAAAAAAATTGCAGCATTTTCATTGAGAGCTGTTTTAAATGTAACTGGCAGTTTGCAGTCCTTGAGCTCGTTTGACATTTGCTGGAATTTGTTTTTGCAGACACCAGTGTGTTTTTCCGTATCTATTTTTTCATATGTGAACTTGCTTAGAGATTTTCTCAAAAGTCTGCTTAAAACCTGGGCACACAAAGACTCCCATGGCTGTTGGGCTGGCCAGCAGGGAGCAGGACAGGGTGAGCAGCTTCCAGTGCCAATGAGCTCGAACAGTTCACTGGCCAGGCTGTCCTCTGTTAGTCCTGAGTTTCAGAAGGACTTGTTCACCACCCATCACAACCCACCCCTGCTCCCACTGTGCCACTCCTGTCCTGGGCATGCACATTACCAGGGGTCTGAAGTAATCCAAAACTAGTCCCACACCCACAGGCTCTTTTTATTCCTACCTAGATTTGATGAAAAACGGGCAGTGCAGCAGCTGAGAGCTTGTGGTGTCCTGGAGACCATCCGAATCAGTGCAGCTGGCTTCCCCTCCAGGTGTGTTTGCTGCTTTTTGGATTGCTTTCAGCTGCAGTTCTTTTTAAGGTAATATTCAGTGCTGGGACTGACACCGTGTCTAATTTTGGGACAGGTGGACGTACCAAGAGTTCTTCAGCCGTTACCGTGTTCTGATGAAACAGAGAGATGTACTTGGTGACCGTAAGCAGACATGCAAAAATGTCCTGGAGAAGCTGATTAAGGTACTAGACTTAGCACTGAGAGCATTTGGAATCCAAAGGAATAAAGACAGTGTGGCTTACTGCCTTATAGCCACAGTATTTTAGTACTTCCACAAAGTACTAAACCACTGATACTGGCACAGGAACTGTAGAATTTCCCAGTGTATCACAGGAAAGAAAGACAGTGATTTTAAGTGTGAGTTGGTTGAAGGTGAGCCTTACCTTGCTTAAGGGCAAAATGCATTAACTACACCTTCAGTAAGGTATAGTTATCTGGAGATTGCCTAATGTGGATGTGTTTCTGTCTGTGTGTGTCTTTCACACTGCTCCTCTCAGCTCCTGTGCTGAAATCAACCTTTTCACTCCTTTGATCCTTGTGATGTCTCCCTGCTTGGCACTGTGGTCGTCCTCATACCTTGGCAGCCTTTGGCTTTGCCTCCTACCTCCAGTTGCAGCTCTGCATTCCCAGTCTGTGCCATCCACACCACTGGCATTACACCTGAACTGTGCGTTGCCTGGAATTTGGTAATGAGCTATGAACAGGCTCCCAAGAGACAGTTCCAGTCAGTTCTCAGGAGAAGTTGGGTTAAGAAGAGAAAGAGGCAAAGCTTACCAGAGATACAGGATATCTGTGGAAAATAAAAGATAAATACTGTGTTGGCAGGTTGGGGCTTGACTTTGTTCTGTGGCGTTGGATGGACCTAAGTAAAATCTTTTGGTTTATGTATATGTGTAGTGTTAATGTATAGTGTTAATATATAGTGTTAAATGTATCCTAAGCTGTAGCTCTTTCACTGCTGTTTCTTTCAATTTAGCATCAAACAGCCGGCAAAATTAATTTTTTTTTATGTCTGTGTATATTCTCAGTTTTTCCCTCCAAGGAGTACTAGAGCCTGTAGAGATAAAATATTATTCTCTTTCTGGTTTAGTTCTGAAATTCCAGATGTGTTTGAGCAGCAGCGAGGAGCTTTGTTCTGCTTTAGCCCTGATGCAATAGGTGATGTGTACTTGTCTGAAGCCCCAGCTGTTTTGTTTGTACTGTGTAATGTGGTTGAAGATGGACTGTTCAGAGGGGTCAGCTACAATTTAAACAGAAAATTGTACATGTGCAATGCCTGTATTGCTTTTATCTTCTGTGCACCTTTGTCACCTCCTGTAGCCTTCCATGTTATTATCTTCATGGCATTCTCATTAAGCAAAAATCTCACCTTGCTCCTTTGGGCCATGCTTGTGGCCTTATCGTATTAATTTTTTAGCAGGATCATACAGACAAAATACCCTTCTCCACTATTTAATTTAAGCCTCAGTTTATCCAAAATATTACACAGATAATTTTGCCTCTTTACTAACTTGTACTTTCATTTAGCCCTTCATGCCTTTTTATATGCACTAACACTTACTGCTGTAACTTACCCTCTTTTTACCTCTGAAAATAGGACAAGGATAAGTACCAGTTTGGTAAGACAAAAATATTTTTCCGGGCTGGTCAAGTAGCCTATCTGGAAAAAATAAGGGCAGATAAGTTGAGAGCTGCCTGTATCCGCATCCAAAAGACGATCCGGGGCTGGCTGATGAGGAAGAAGTACATGCGCATGAGGAAGGCTGCCATCACCATCCAGAGGCATGTCCGAGGGTACCAGGCACGATGGTAAGCAGTGCTCATGGGAAATCCCACACCAGCCTCAATTCAGATCCATTAAAGTAGGGCATTTAAATTTGTTTTCTCCTTCCTATACTGTCTGAGAGGAAATGATTTTCCATGGAAATGAAGGAAATTGAATATAATGAGTGTGTCTGTCCTGCCTGATTTTGACGTCCCTGAGAGGACAGTAGCACCCTGGCTGTATAATGCTTAGAACAATACATTATTACTGGGAGCAGAGAACAAGTACCAGGAGATATGTTGCAGGTGAGGTAAAGCAGGACTCTAGTCTGAGTCCTTACTGCCCAGTTTCCATGTGCCCATCCAGCTGGGTCTCTCCTGCTGGAGAAGCCATTCCTAATCCAGGGTGCAGCTCTGAATGGAGATACATCAGTCAGTGATTTCTTTGGATTGACTTCTGAGGCATGGCCATGGATGGGCCAGAGAGAAGGGTGGAGTACAGGTTCAAACAGTACATTGTTCAAAGACAAGGTGGTGATGAAGACTGTAAGAGCTGACCTTTGAAAGGATGCTTATGTCAAGACGCTTTGTAATTGTCTTACTCAGAGAGCCAAGAACAAGCAAACTTTTTCTGCAAGTTGAGGTTAGGAGAGGAGATCTGGAAGATGACACAGTGGAAACAGCTGTAAAGGTGATGAGAAATTAAGCTGAGTTTATCTTGTCAGTTCTGCAGTACAGTTCTCAGAGCAAGTGAAAATGTTTCCCAGTAAAGCCTTGCATGGTTTCTGTTAATTTGTCATTCAGTTGTACTGCCACATGGTAGAATAGCAGGTAAATATTCTGTATCACTGACAGCATTAAGAAGAAACTGAAGATATAGGATGTAAAAAAACAATAGCATTCAAAGCATACTTACAGGTGTTATTCATAACGTTTTTCTTGCTTAGCTATGCCACGTTCCTGCGGAGAACACGAGCTGCCATCACTATCCAGAAGTTCCAGCGCATGTATGTGGTCCGCAAAAGATACCAGTGCATGCGAGCTGCTACCATTGCTCTTCAGGCTCTCCTGAGAGGTTACATGGTCAGAAACCAGTACCAAATGGTAAGAAATCATAAGCTCTTCTTCACTCTTCATTCTAGCTTTATTTCCACATACCTTCAGGACAAAGCTGCTCTGTAGTGTCCCATCGGGAATCTGAAATGTTTGTGTGCATGCTGTTGTAATGCACAAACGAGATACCAGAGCATGGATTGAGGGACAGCACCTGGAAATTAGAAGGATCTGGTACTGCCATCAATTAGCTTGTCATTTTAGAGGTATTTTTGTTGTCATCTACTGTGGATGTACCTAGACTTTCAGTGCGGTCAGTGGAGAATCCAACAGGGATTTACAGTATTTCACACTTTTTCATTTGTTATAGAAAATGTTGAGGAACTTAAAATAAATACTGAAGATGGCCTTGCGTTTATCTGCC
Source organism: Oxyruncus cristatus (assembly GCA_013399855.1). Lineage (NCBI taxonomy): Eukaryota > Metazoa > Chordata > Aves > Passeriformes > Cotingidae > Oxyruncus > Oxyruncus cristatus. The sequence continues at coordinate 445,540 of VXAY01002056.1, forward strand.
TCCATGAGTCCAAATCATAGCTGTTTACGTCATTATACATATGTGATGCTCTACTGTTCCTCCCGATCCCCAACAGGTGATCTGAAATGGCTGATGGAATATATTGAAGGAGACTAATGTTAGCAAGGAGGTACCCATAAAAACAGGAGGGTTTTTTGTTTTAATTTTTTAATGCATTGGTGTTGGGTTTGTTTTGGGGAAAAATCCGAATGACCCTGTCCTGGTGATACCGATAATACTTTCCTGATTACGCTTGATAAAAAATAATTCAATAGAGAAATTAGAATTTGGTCTTCAATGGTTATGGGGCTGGAAACAGACTTATGAGTCAAACTGCAGAATGCCAGCAGATATAATAGCAGTTTTGTTTAATGAATTGTTTTAACTAGGCTCAAAAGTCAGCCTATGTTTCTCTGAAAAAGTAGCTGAAGTTCTGTTTTTTTCATGAGCGGGTAGATACTGAAGGTACACAACCAAAAGCCAACTGATGCTTATGTTCCACATCTTTCTCTTTTATATTTGAAGTTTCTGTATCTTTTTCATTTATATTATAGTTGCTTACACAGTCACATGTGAATGTGTCTAAATTAGAGAATTCTAACATACACTAACCACAAAGTTGGAAAACAAGTAATCTTTGATAAGAATTTCTTAGCAGTAGACCCCTATGCTTGACTTCTGTTCTTTTCTGTGGGTATCTACTTCCCTTTTTATTGGAATTCTTAGCATTTTCATTATTAAAAATCATATTTTATGTCATGAGATTATGTAAGATGTGTTTTTAACAGTGGTCTGACAGATGTGACAAAGTGACTCGTGGGTCACAGCAATAGGTGACCTAAAAGCCATGGTTAGGAAAATAGGAGATGCTTCTCTGTGCCTGGTTAGTCGTATGAGTAATACACACCCCATCTGTCTTGGAGCATGGAGTTTAATAAACCTGTTATATTTCCTCTTAATAGAGTTGGCAGGTTTCTGGAGGAGTCCCCGTAAGGGGTGGTCAGACTTGCCTGTCAGGAGGATCCCCCTCGAGCGGTGAATTGTTCACCGCAGTAAAACATGACAGTCTGACAAGGGCCCCTGCGGTGTGCTGTGTATGTGTGGTCCTCCTGAGGTGGAATTTTATTAAAGCTGAGGTACAGGGATGGTCAGAGAGAGAAGCACAGGCTCTGTGTGCCGTGGGAAGGTAAACATAGCTGTCCTGAAGTTCCTGAGGATTGCAGTGAGTAAAACCGAAAGGTTGCCCTGTGACAGGACACCTGGGCTGAGCAGTGACTCTGCCAGTAATGTGTGGTACACGTGTTGTTCCTTAGGATTGTGAAAGGTACCTGTTGTTGTTGTTAGAAGAGAGGGCATGTATTGAGTCACGTGGCCGGTGCAAGGAATTTAAGATGGTTGAATCATCTGTTTCACACATCCTGGGGAGAGCTTCTGCCTGAGACATTGTGATGTGCTTCTCTGCTGGAGGAGTTCAGTTCCTCCATAGCTTTTACATAAGCTTTCCTGGGAAATACCTGGTAAACTAGGGTGACTTTTCTGATCCTCTCACCTTACATTGGAGTGGCTTGTTTCCTCATTGGATTATATGGGTGCAAGAATTCGCTGGCAGATGAGGACCATCCCTGCGCGATGGAGGTATTTTACAGGACTTGTTGCTTTCAAACTTGAGGTGAAAATGTTGTTGAAAGTTAGTTGTATTCAAGTGTTCAGGTACCTGCAGGGAACCTGGAGGAGTATTCCAGAAAACATATAAGAAGGAGTGCCGGCTGCACGGCATGCAGTCAGACGGACTTTGGCTTTTGACCTTGCTGTGCTTCTCAGAGAGCTGCTTCCTTACCTTGGTGTGCTGCTTATCTGGGTGCTGGTATTTCAAGTCTTGTTTTTAATTCAGAAATAAATGCTAAGGGAGAAATTATGTATATCTCATAATCATGCCACTTTTCCAGTGAATTTTATATTCATTGATTTGCTAAGAAATGTAAAAGAAAATAAAGTTGTTACCTGACTAGTTTGTCTTACTGGCTTCATGGTAAATCAGTGTAAGAATTCGAGCTTCATATGATCTTTAAACTATCAAATCCAAGCATTAACATGAACTCTTAGACAGTTTTGTTCCTTAAAATAAACTGTTTAATTTGCAGAAGCTTTATTAAGTGAAATCTAAAGCTCTCAGAGTCCTGGAAGCCTTACGGGTATGGGCAGGCTCTCTGATCATCGCTGTGGTCTGCTAGAATTCAGGTGCTCCAGAGCTGGGGGATGTCTGATTGAATTAGTGGGTGAAGGATCCAAAACCAACTAGTAGACTCTTCCTAGTGGAAGTCTCTGGCTAACACACCAATAAAGGTTGCTGGCATTCTTGACTGTTTCATGTTAAAAATTATTTTAAAAAATATTATGGATTTTTTTATATATACCTCTAAGCTATGGTTGAAAATTCCTGCCATAAAATAAGTAGGAATTATTAAAATATAAAGTTCTTATTAAAATAAATAGAAATTTTTCCATGCTGGCAAGTCTAAGATATGTCAAAAAAGACAACAAAACATCAAAACAAAATAAACACAAACAAACAAAACAAAAGCCCAGGCTTTTCAACAGCTGCTACAATTTCCTCCAGGTTCTAGTGTGTACTGGCTGCACTGAATATCAAGTGTGGTAATTTTAAACTTTGCATTGATGAACCCTTTGCAGCATATGTCAATGATTCAAAAATGTTTAAGATAAAAATGCAAAAAAAAAAAAAAAGGATTGTTTTTGTAATCCTGCCAACAGGTACCAGGTATTTTTGTAATTAGCTGGCATCTGACATCAACCCAAAGGAATGCCTGATGCTTCAGTGTGCCTCCAGTTCTTTCTTACCATGTTTTTCCTTCTGGTTCCCTTTCATTTTACTCCTGGTCGTCTTCCGTATTAGAGTCTTCTTTTCCTCTTCTTTTTTTTTCTTTAAATTAGTTCCGTTTCTTCTTACTCTTCATCAGAAGTTTCTCCTTGCCGGCCGAGGGGTCTCTATGTATATTGCCTCTACACCCCTCGTCATGGTGTCTGTTGAGCTGCACAGGTGCAGTTTGGAGCTCTAACACCCCTTGCCATGTTTTTCCCTGACTGTAGATGCTTCGTGAGCACAAGACTGTTATCATTCAGAAGCACGTGAGGGGCTGGCTGGCCCGACTGCGCTACCGTCGGACCTTGAAGGCCATTGTTTACTTGCAATGCTGTTACCGGCGCATGATGGCCAAGAGGGAGCTCAAGAAACTGAAGATAGAGGCCCGCTCTGTGGAACGCTACAAGAAGCTTCACATTGGCTTGGAGAACAAGATCATGCAGCTGCAGCGAAAAATTGATGAGCAGGTAAAAGCTCCCTGGCCTCAGGGAAGACGTGTCAAAATCTTGATTACCTCTCTCAGCAGCGCTGTGGGAATTCTCAGAATGCACTGAGTTTTCATCGTAAGGGCTCAGTTCTCTCTTCTGGTAAAGAATAGTGCCAGAAGAGAAGGAGAGGCTGGAGCAGAACTTTAACAGTCAAACATCCATTTCTGTCTCTCAGCAGCACTGAGAGAAAACATCTGCTCCCTTAACGCCAGTATTTCACTTGAAGTACGTCAGTTGCTCTGTTTAAGGGAAGGTGAAGTGATCATGCTTGATGTGGGTGGGCTCTTCATCTGATTTTATTTTGGGATGTGCAGCCTTAGAGGCTGGACTATTCTGTCAGCTCATTAAGCAATTCTGCAAAAGCAGACCAAACCTTTTTGAAATGGGGAAGCTGCTCATTTGCTCCCATGTCTGGGTATATTGTGTGGGGAACAAAAAGGCTCACTTAAACCAGGGCTTCTCCAACAGTGGCTCTGTCTGTGTTTTGTTTTGCAAAGAACAAAGAGTACAAATCTCTGCTGGAGAAGATGAGCAACCTGGAGATCACGTACAGTACGGAGACAGAGAAGCTGCGGAATGATGTGGAAAGGCTTCGGATGAGTGAGGAGGAGGCCAAGAACGCCACCAACCGTGTCATCAGCCTTCAGGAGGAGATTGCCAAGCTCCGCAAGGAGCTGCACCAAACTCAGTCGGAGAAGAAGACCATCGAGGAATGGGCAGACAAATACAAACATGACACTGAGCAGGCATGTATGGGGTCTCAGGTGCACGGGAGGATTTATAGGGGCCGGGTGTCCACTCAGGTTTTGCCCAGGCTTAATTGCTTCAGTTGTGTGGCTGATATTTTTACTGTGTTTTTAAGCAATGTTATACCTGTACAATCCTAAATAGGCTTGATACCTAAATGACTACAACTATGGCAGAAGAATGTGCTCCATCCATATACTGTATGTAATATATGTATCCAATCTATTCAGATTTTGATACTGAAAGTATTTGCAAATCCAAATGCTTAAGCACTCTGAATTAGAGCTAGTGCATTCATGAAAAGAAATCATTTTACCTACCTAGAGAGAGTAATCTCATAGGTATCAGAAATCCCATACTCAGTATTCAAAGGTACTGCTATATCCTACCTAATTTAAACAGCCAGCTTATTCAACACATGTATGTGTGCACAGTCTAGTTCAACAGGTTTCAGCTAACCCCTTATCTTTGCTTTGACCACAAACATATCAAACAGGTTGTTTCCTGGCAAGAGTACTTGCTGATAATGGTGCAGGTTTTGAATATTGGAAGAGCCAATCCATCATTATGTGATGCTGTGGTGATATATTTCAAGATCAGATAAACATAAGGAAAAATATTAATTGATTAAGCAAAGTCAATACATAGTCACCAAAATCAGAGACAAATTAGTAATTGGCAAATCTGGGTACAGGTAAAGTGGCCACAACTTTAGGGCAGAGGCAAGATGGTAGATTGTGATTTTAGCCAATGCAATAGAATATACCACGGAACTACCAAATGTGTAACTATTTTGTGAGTACTTCTGTTTTAATGAACCAGCTACATCCTTGGGACTTTACTGAAGAATCTGTGGCCCTGTGGAGTGGTTCGAGGCAGTTTTGGCATCTGATCAGAAATGGCATGCAGAACATACAGGGGAATCTGCAGGGCGACATATTTAAGAAATGTAATTTGGGACACGAAGATATAACTTAGTTCACCAGTTTCATTCTCCGAAGAAAAGTTTAAGTATTTGAACTGATTAAGATGTCATTGCTATTAGAGCTACTGATGAAAGGTGAACTGCAATTATTTTACTATCTCTCTCTCTAGCTGGTATCAGAGCTGAAAGAGCAGAACACATTACTGAAAACAGAAAAGGAAGAGCTGAACCGCCGCATCCATGACCAGGCGAGGGAAATAACAGGTTGGCTCTGTTCTCTTCATTCAGATTTTCTACTTTGTGTTACCTCATTAAGCAATGCTGTACTGCATAGATTGGGCTAATTTGCCTTATTTTGCATTCCTTTTTGATTTAGTGGTTTCATTTTTGTGTTTTAAGAACTCGCATCAGAATTATTTACCATTTGAATTTCCATGAAATCGTAGGACTTTGGGGTCCGTTTTTGAGGGGTGACTGTTCTAAAGCAATTCAGTTTTTAAAAAGGAGGCTCTGATATTTAGTTGTAGTTAATCTACTACAACTTTTCTGGATGCTGTGCCTGTAGAAGCATCCAAGAAAGCATAAACTCTAGATGTGAAGGCTGTGGTGGAGGTAGCTGTGATAAGAGGAGTCGGTGTGCACCTCACATTTTGCTTTTACATAGCACAGCAGTGGGCTAATGCCCCTTCTTGGTGGAGGGAGCTGTGATGAGAGGGGTCGGTGTGCGTGAGGCATTAAGCACCTCACATTTTGCTTTTACGTAGCACTGCAGTGGGCTAATGCCCCTTCTTCCTACCTCCTGGAATTAATAGAAGGTATCAGCAGAATGACTGACTTGACTGAGAGAGCCCATCTGTGGTTACCACAATAATGCCTTGGCCCTTCATGGTTTTGGCTAAATTTTGCCTCCAGAAGCACAAACACCATCTTCAAACATCAGGCTGTTTCACTGGTGTGGCTGAACCTCCAGGATGGATGTGCTGCATGGTGGGTAGAGCTGGAATTCTCACTTTGGATTCCTGTTCTCTGTGACAGAGTCGATGGAGAGGAAGCTTGTGGAGGAGACAAAACAGCTGGAGCTGGATCTGAATGATGAGCGGTTACGGTACCAGAACCTGCTGAATGAGTTCAGCCGTTTGGAGGAGCGGTATGATGATCTCAAGGATGAAATGAACTTGATGGTGGTAAGTGGCTCAACAGCTGAGAAACCAAAAGCTGTTCACAGCTGTGTTTAGGCAGAATCTGGTGGGGTAGGTTAGTAATTGATTCTGCCGTCAGCTGTGTGGTGGTGACCCGTACCTGAAAAGAGAATTTGTCCTTTTAAATGCTGATTACTTAGAATTTGTCAAAACAAATACATTTAAAATTTGGTGTTGATTTAAAAAAAAAATAAATTTTGTCACATCTGTGACAACACTGAATTTCTGCTGTGACTTTGCTAGTGGTATTGCTCGTGCTGCTGCCCTTATTTTGATTTGAAGTTATTCACATGTGCTGGGGTTATTTGTACCACCTTCATCCAGTGTTAAATTTTAAGCAGTTCCAGGAATTTATGTGTCAGGAAGAAAAAATATTCCTCAATAGAATGTCTAGGAAGTTAGAGAATTGCTGCCTGTGCTTCCTGTAAATGGAGCTTTTCTTTCCTGGAAGTGCTGCATTGTTGCTTGATTCGGCTTTCTGCAGCAATCCTTGAGGGTGTAGTATCTGGCCTGTCTCCATGGATTTGATTGTGAACTGCATCTCATAGGTTTTAGGTAGCATGAGAGAGCAGAATCAAAAATCTTTTCTTGTAAATTTTAATAGCTCTGAAATAACACCAAATATTACAAGCTAAATTAGAGGTTGTGAAGAGGCAGTCACAGGGAAAACCATAGAGTGGTATTGATTTGTTTCATTTGCACTCCAGAGCATCCCCAAGCCTGGACACAAAAGAACGGATTCAACTCACAGTAGCAATGAATCTGAATATACTTTTAGCTCTGAGATCACAGAAGCAGAAGACTTACCAGTGAGGATGGAGGTAATGTTAAAAATCCCCCACAACTTCTTATTGTTCCATGGTTGAACTCATTCCTGTCTCCTTTTTTTTTTCATAAGTGTTTCTGAAAACCATATCCTTATATTGAGATATCTAATGCTTTAATCCAACTTCTTCCGTGTCCTTTTAGAAAACACTCATTCCCTAGTTAGTTCTGATCCTGTGTAAAAAGACTTTGTCAAAGTATGCTTTGAATTCTTCTTGGCATTACAGTAAACATAGATTAGATACTTGACCGTCCAGTTGATTTGCATGTGAAACATTTACTTGTCAGTGTTGGTAAACACAAATCACTTCTTCAACACAAAGTGGGAATTTAGGAAACCAGTGAGACTTTCCTGAGGAGTCTGCCTACTGCATATTCAAGGACTTAAACTGGCAAGCTGTGTTTTTATTAGCTACATGGAATGAGTTTCCTGTTAGGGGTGAGAAACTCATGTTGGATCAGTTCTCCTCTAGTTCATAGAGACGAATAAAACTCCCAGAACGTACTATTCCTTTGCATATGCAGTGATACAAATCCCAGGATACTGAAAAACGTTCAGAAAGATTACTCTCTTGATTCAGCTAATGAATAATATTCATGAGTAGTTTGTGGTGCAACTCCAAGCGATTGCTTAGTATTTCCAAGATAACTCCCCCTTTTGGCCCTTACCAGAGCAGTGGGACTGCTAACACAGAGCCCTCAGGTTGGTGGTCTGGCTGTGCTTGGCACTTGGCAGGTTCAAAGCTTTTTCTGTGCATTCTGGAGATCTTCTTAACTATGAGCCACAGCACAGCACACTCTGTGTGCCCTCTGCCTGGGATAGGGATCTCCAGAGCTGCTTTTGACAGCCTCTGTCATTGCTGCCTTTGAAAGCCTCCGCAGAAAATTATTTTCTCCTCTGGATGCAAATCCCTGACGCATTGATGTTGGCACCGATCCCGTGCGGAGTCTTTCATAATGTGCCTTCCCACTTATATTTTTCACTTTGTATAATTGTTCCAGAATGATGCTCCCTACCTTCATGGATAATCAGGAAAAGGACAGTGCCACTACATGTGGTTGCATTTCACATATGAGCCAAACGTCATCTTTTCCTGTGGCTAATAGACTTACTGAACTGCTGTTCTGGAGCCAGTTTTGGGTTTTAGAGTATGAATGAAAAGGATGAATTCAAGAGTGTGAATGAATGCAGCACTGCATTTGTTTAACCTCTTAACATTTCAAACTCCAGCTCGACCCTAGACTAACAGTATAGATCAATTATACAAAACCACATTAAAAAATAGGGTCCACCTCAATGCAAACCAGTAAAGCCAGAAAACTCAAAGTCTGTTTTCTGTTTCCTGAGCTGTTGGTGTGGTTTATGACTCTTCCCCTCAACAGTTAAAGGAGATGAAGTGGAAATGGCTGTGCTTGCTTGTCTGCTACAGTCATTAATATTAATTTCCTAGTTCCTTTTTTTAGGCTTTACAATTTTATGGTACAGTTCATAGGAAATACTTTGATCTTCTCAGTACATAAAGTACAAAAACGCTGATGGACAGTTTCTAATGTACCTTCAGTGTGCAAATGCTGGTCCTTGCCCAGAAAAAAGTGAAGAAGCTAGTGGATTAGGCTCAGAACAGGCTGTATAATTAGCATAATAAAATGAAAAGGGCATCAAATATATTTCCTGGTACCTATTTTTTGTGTCACATCCCACTAAATTAACCTGTAAATCACCGGAGAGATTTCTCTGTAGCTGAAGAAGTTACTACAGAAATCATTTGGAGAAAAAAAAAAAAAAAGAAGCCTTTATTTACGGTTGTTTCCAGGTGAGTCTAACCACAGACTTTCTTTTTCTCCTTTCCCCCTCTGAACAACTAAGACTATAAGGTATGCTTAGTTATAGACCTTCTGTATGCTAGGTAGTCTCTAGTGCTTTCTTTTGCTAGGCTTTAGGCTTAGAAACATTTTATACCAGTAGAATGTTTTTTTAAAAGCGCGTTTGATGGCTGACAAAATATTTTAGATAGTCAAGTTTCAGAATAAAGCAATATTTCTGTGTTCCTCTCTTTCCCCAGTCTGTTTCCCACCTTTACTCACTGTCGTGCTTCCTTGTGATGTGGAAGGGGAAAACTTCTTGACTTCCTTCTGTTCTTTCTAAAGCAGGAACCAAGTGAGAAAAAGGCACCGCTGGATATGTCTCTGTTCCTCAAACTGCAGAAACGGGTTACAGAACTGGAGCAAGAAAAGCAATCCCTGCAGGATGAACTGGACAGAAAGGAGGAACAGGCTCTTCGTGCTAAAGCTAAGGTGGACTCCCTCTCGCTGATCAAATGCTGACACCAGTGTCCCTTCCTGTGAAACAGTAGCTGTGTGAATGCTGACTGGCTTTTGCTAGATCTTCAGCTAGTACTTGCTTTATTTAATGACAAGTTTTATACTGGTGCCTAGTTCTAGGGACTGGTTATTTAGTTTTCCAAGGTCCTTGAGATCCTCTGATTGAAGTCAACAGGAACAAAAAGTGCTTGGGACCTCACTTAAAAAAAAAAAAGGCTGTTTTTGTTAAAGAATAGCAGTATGGAAATCTACTTAAATGTTGGGGAGAATGAATAATTGTGCATTTTAGGCAGAACAAGAAATGTTTCAACTAGGATGCAGAGCCAAAGCAGTGGGCTTAGATGTGTTTAGCAGATGATAATTTAAATTTTCCTCTGATTTAGTCTCCTTGAGTTCTTATAAAATTATGAAACCAGTTTTGCCAATTGTTTCTTACAACTTTTGTACCAGTGAATTTCTTTAGCATGCTGGGATTCATCCTGCTCTCCTTCATTACCAGTGACGGTAGTATGATTTGTACATGATTTTATTTATATTAAGCAATTATGTGTCATAAACTCATAATTAAATGAAAGGAGACAAAGCCAATATTCAAACTAAAGCACTTAGCAGTACCAGAATGAGTATTTTCCAGTGGTATAGGAAAATAATTTCAGCTCCTTTTCCTTTTCCTGCCTCCACTAAATCAAAGAAAGAAAGGATTGAATTTTTAGTTTCCACGTTTGTTTTCTTTCATAGGAAGAAGAAAGGCCTCCAATGAGAGGTGCTGAGCTGGAGTATGAGTCGCTCAAGGTAATTCTAGAACAGAGGTTTCTGTTATTTTCTAGTGAAACTCTTGCCACCAATTGTATATGCTGGCATAGGAAATTACTTCAGCCCTTCTGTTCCCGAATATTAGCTGGAGAAACTAGAACAAATATTCCCCAGCAGTCATTTCATTGTAGGACTGCTCTTTTTGAGGTGTAGGATGTGTAGCTGGGGCTACAGAACAAAAAGATCTCCTAAACTACGGGGAATTCTCTGTTGAAACACTTAGTACAACTTGCAAGTTAATTTGAGCAAAAAATGTAGTGATAAATGTAGCCCTCTTTTTCAAAAATATTATTTAAGTTAATGCATATCTTGGGCCACTAAAACTGCAAATATTTTCTTACATCCCCGAGTGATGCAGAATCTTCCTAGCCTGATGACCACTATTTGTTGTGAACTTTATTTCTTTTTGTTAAGGGGAGAATAAGAGGGAAAGAAGATTGGTAATTTTTTTCCCATCAAATCTGTCTGATTCGTGTTTTTGTGTTCTGGTTTGCGCTTCAGACAGGATGTTAGCCCTGTTAGTGGCTAACAGTGCCTGGAATCCTCCCAGGCACTATTGACCCTAGTCAAGAGGCAGGGATAAAGGAGTGATTGATTGATTTGTTGTTGCATTAGTCATCATTTTTACCATTTTTATCCACAGTTTTTTACCTGTGAGTTATAGTTCTGTTGCAATGCTGCTGGGTGACAGAATTGTCCCTATTTCTTGCAGCGTCAAGAGCTTGAATCTGAGAATAAAAAGCTGAAGAATGAGTTGAATGAGCTGCAGAAGGCCCTGACAGAGACACGAGCTCCAGAGGTAACTGCCCCTGGTGCCCCTGCATACAGAGTCCTCCTGGACCAGCTGACCTCGGTCAGTGAAGAGCTTGAAGTACGCAAGGAAGAAGTTCTCATCCTGAGGTCTCAGCTTGTTAGCCAGAAAGAGGCTATTCAACCCAAGGTAAATCACAGTCACTGTCAGCTTTACTGTGTAGTGGAGTTACATTGCATCACTGACTGGGTTATTTAATTTAATCATGTGCTTGAAAGGGCAGAAGAAAATGGTGTAGGTGTGAAAGCCTTTCTAAGTTGAGGTGTTGGTCCACTATTAGTGTTCAAATTGTGACAGTCTGAATTGGGAGATTGGATTAGTAGACCAATTTGGGGGTTCTCTACCAGCACTCATGTAAAGATGTACCAGCTGTCAGGTACCAAAGGTCCGGCCAGGATCCCCCCAGACTCCTTTAATGATACAGAAATAATTCTCATGTGGAGCAGTATCATTTCTCTACTCTGTGTGTGGTTTGACTGGAAAATTTAAAGGAGTTCTTAGGACCAATTTCTTCTAAATCTGAATGGGATCAGAGATGAAGAAAATAACATCAAATATCAAATCAGTAACATTTCATAAATATGGCCTATGAAGATGTGTAAATTCTGTATTATTGCTTGATAGGTGCTATGTGCTTTTATTGAGAAGAGTCAATTATGACCACTGAAATGCTATCTTCTCAAAAGCTCCAATTCTGATGAGATAGTTAGGGAAGTAATAGCTTTGAAAATAAGAATCATTCAACCTGAAAATGTATCACGTAACTCAAAGAACTCGTAATTTCCATTGAACTGAGCTATCTAGTGTTTCATAACCACTGCAAGGAATGAACAGATATGTCATCTTTCCTTTGCTACTGCAAAGTTGTGTCTATATTTGTCCTAAATAAATTGGAAGTCTGTGATGCATGAAGGTGCATGTATCTTGTTTTGTATGGTTAATTATAAAGAAAACAAAACTCATTTTTCTGTAATATTTAGAACATTGTAAAGAAATACTTAAATAGTAAATCCTTGGATAACATATTCTCTCTCAGCAATGATGGGATACAAGTGTTTATTTTACAGCAGTTATTAGTATGAGGGAAATATGAAGGTGACCTGTGGGATGGCTTACAGCCAGCTTGCTGATAGCTTCTGCTTGTTAGGTTGGACAGCTGCAGCACAGACAGATTTTTATTTTTAATGATTTGTTTTTCTTCTTTCTTGCCTACCCATTTGATTGCCAGGAGGATAAGGTACACATTTTCTTCTGCGGTTATAAACCAGAACTCTTAAATGCTAAAAAATCCCTCAACAATACTTGAGCTGTGATTTCCCTGCCTCCTAAGTAACCTACATGTATTTCAAGTTCTTGCACTTTATTTTGCTGTTACTGAAAAACTTTTGTCGTAATTCTGTGCCCCCCACATCCCCATCTTCAGGGTTCATGCAAGGAAACAAGTTACTCCAAAACAAGCAGGGTTAATAATTTCGGACTGTTGTTTTATGGTAACCTGAACATGAAAGGATTGATTTAGGAATTGGTCTAGTCAGCTCCATCAGTGCTTCTTGCTGAGTACGTCTTGGGAGTAAGAACAGCATTGTGATCCAGGAATCAGACCTCTGTTAACCTGCAAAACCCATAAATTTCACAACAAGAAAAAAGTCGATGGTACGAAGAAGTACCTTTCTTTGGAGTGTTTGTTATCCTCGACATGCAAGAAACACTGTGGACTCACATTGTGATCTGCAGTTATGGGAGAGGAATTGCTGAATGTTTGATTAGAAAATGTAGTTGAATACATGGTGTTTAGGAGTATGACAAACTGAACTGCCTCTAAATGAAAGATGTTCAGACTGCTAAAGCTTGGTAGATTGCAGGTGAGATACAGCAGTTTTACTATATGGTAAATTAATAGTAGAAGAACCACAAAGATCTTGTAAGGATGTTGGGAATAATTGTTGGAGGACCTTACATATTTTATTGGTTTTCATATTAGATATCAGACATCATACCATAAATAGAGATCTAGGCTCCAAAATTTATGTCCACAAAGTTGTTACTTTAAATACTTTGCAAAATTGTGCTCAGGAAAATAACATCTGCTTGTTTTGAAAGTCAAAAAGGAAAGTCAGAATTCCATCTCTTCTGTTCATTAGAGTCCTGTAGTCCCCCTGTAAGTATTCCACAGCGATGACTCAGATCAGACTGGCCGAGGTGACTGTAAACATCTATTAAGTATTTCAGGTTTTACTGAGGAAAAGCAAAAGTGCCATTGTAAATAGTAAAACTGAAACAAAATGGTACTACAATGCTCTCTAGCTTAGGAAATCTCAAACCCTTGAAAATTATTTCCAGCTTTGACAGAGTACTTAAAATATATGAAGTGAGAAATAGACCTTATTTATGAGATTTGAAAGATTTCATGCAAGGCTGTGTTTAAGAAATATTAATAGAATTAAGCTGGCAAAATCATTCTTCACTTTCAGTATTAGCAGCTGTTCCTGATAATTTGACATAAGATGAAAATTCATCATTTCTTTAAATTTATTTCGTTTCTTTTGTGTGCTGAACAAATGAAAAGAGATTAATGCATGTACCCACTTATTAGACAGACTGATATTTGACTCTGTTGCATGCGTTTATTTTAAAAGAGACACCAAATGGACATAGAAATTATGGACCAACCTCCTGCTCTGGTACCTACACTGATTTTAATGTGGCTACTCAAGGATTAGTGTTCCACATCAGTAAAGTGAAGAAAACATGGATTCAAAGAGCAGTCATGTTGTTTAAACTTCCTCATCACTCTTTTTCCAGAATACAATGACAGATGCTACACTCCTGCTGGAGGATGTACAAAAGATGAAAGACAAAGGAGAAATTGCACAGGCCTATATTGGACTGAAGGAAACAAACAGGTACAAGTTCTCTTTCTTTAATCTGTGATCAGTTGGGGTCTGCCGTGACATTGCGTGTATCTTGTTCAGTAAGTTCTATCCATGTATGTCTAGATACTTAGAGAACACTCACAGTTGGGGTTATGATTTGATTTGATTAGTAAAATTGTTGTATGCAATATTTGAAAGGTTTTGGAAATAATGGGGAAGTGCAAAATCAAGCTTTCTGGATTTCCATCTCCTTAGCCTTTAATTGCCACATTGCCCAGACTGGGTGCTGTTCCCCAAGGTGGTTTGTTACCCTCTGTACCGCAGTGGTCACAAGAGTCTGTCACAATACATTTATTGTAACAGCATGAAATACTGTAACCAGCTGGGCTGTCACTGAGAGCTGAATTTCATCATTAAGAAGAAAAACACATAAACAGAAAAAGTAATTTGCTAAGTTGTTTTAGAGCATTTTTTGTTTCTCTTTTGTAGTAATGTAGTGTGTAATATCCTTAAATGTCACCTCATCACCATCACATATATCTCTTGTATTTTTTTAAACACGTTTCTTGAAAGGCAATCTCCCCAGGACTATCATATGCTGAATGAGGACGGAGAACTTTGGCTGGCTTATGAAGGGTTAAAACAAGCCAACAGGTTACCAGACTTCTCAGAATGTTCTTTTTCTTCATTTGCATCTTCTTTTCTAGCTAACTATGCCCCTTGCTGTGGGTTTGCTTTAGCTACAGTACTTCTATTGCTTTAATGGTTAGAAAAAAATGCAACACGAATTGTACAAATTAAAGAGTTTCCTCAAACCTAGTCCCCAAACCTTTTTACTTGTCAGGTTTTATCATTTAAAAATTAAAGATGGTGGAACAACCAGTGCATAATTCATAAGAACACTTGCACAAAAATAGACTGTAAAATACCAGAAGCTCAACAACTGAAAATATTTGCAGCCATGTATTTTTTTCTGCCTTTACGCCAGGTTTCAAAATTGATGTTCCTTACGGTTTTTCAGCCCAAAGGAGTACCATCATTTTGCTAGTTATAAAACTATTGTTTAAGTAGTTTCAGTGTACTCTTATCTTTCAAACAGAAATGGATCTTAGTCTCCTTGTTGTGACTCAAGGTCGGTAAATTAAACATTCTTCTCTCATGTCTCTCTGTGCCACATTCAAAATGTAAGTCATGAAATAACCAAGAAGCAGAAGTAATCTTTAGTCCCTCGAGGTGCTGCCCAGGCCTCAGTGCAGTCACTGAGATCCGCACGCTGATCCTGGAATGGGTGAGAGTCGCCTCGTCAGGAAACACAGCTCTGGCTCCCTGTGCACATCTGGGCTCTGTATCCATACCTGTGTCCCAGACTTCCAAAATGATTCCTTGTCCTGCACTTACAACTAATTCAATAGTTCAGCACTGCTGATGTTCTTCAATGTGTGCATTTGGTAGCAGTGACTACAGAAGGTGCTGTTTTGCAATGAGTGCTACTAACTAGTCTTTCCTTTTCTTGTGCTAACAAATTCTACACCTAACATTGTTGTGTAAGCCGGTGAAGATCTAACTTGCAGCAAGTGTTCTGCAGAGCAGGATGGGAATTGGTTTGCTCTGCACCTCTTGCTTCTTGTCCTAGCACTGCAGGGGCAAGAAGCTTTCTATTAAATGGCAGAGCCGTGCAGGTAAATGACTATTTGCCCTTGCCTGCTTGATCAGTCTAGTTACTAATGAGTGTTCTTGCCTTACGCATATTTAAACCCTGAAAGATTGTCTAATTGAACACTGGTAGTCACTAGTATTGTCATTTCCTGTGTGTCTATGTACGAAATGATGATTCAGAGCACTTGGAAGGTGCCTTGGAAGCAGGAGCAGGTCCCCCCAGCACTGCTCAGAAGGAGGCTGGTACATGTTATCCCTGTTTCACACGAGAATAATTTGAGATGTGATGTGCCCAAGGGGAAAGAGCAAGTCAGTGGTGAGGATACACAGAGCTCCCAGATTCCAGTCCTGAGTTTGGTTCTCTTGTTGACCTTTTGTGCACTAAGGACAACCCTTTGCAAAATGTTGGCTTTAATGTAAAAATAAAGATTATTTATGTGCATTTGCAATTAAATGGTTTCTGACTGAAAAAGATAACTCTAAAAATATTTTCCTTCGTTAAAAATGCAGGGTGCTAGCTTAAGCGAACACAGTGTCATTTTCGTCTTAGATTATTTGATTTGTTTAGAGGTAAAACCTCTTTAAAGCCCCTCTAAAAGCAGTGGCAGTCTGTGAAGAGATAGCCTCACGTTTATTGCCACAGCGGCACCATACACAGTGTGCGTTCAGTCAAGGGAAATGCAAAGCAGTGCCACAATTAGCTTCTCTCCCTCTCCACTTTTTGATCATGCAAACTTAATTTAATTAGAAGGCATACTGAAGGGTTTAAAGAGTACTCTGCCTTTTTCATTTTCCTTTGCAAGCCATGGCTAATTGTTCCTGAGCAGCAGCTAAAGCTTTACACTCCCTCTGAGAACTGGGGATGCAACTCTGTAAGTGTGTTCACACAAAGTGTTGCTCAACCTCCTTAGGCTGCTGGAGTCTCAGCTTCAGTCGCAGAAGAAGAGCCACGAGAATGAGCTGGAATCGCTGCGAGGTGAGATCCAAAGTCTGAAGGAGGAAAACAATCGCCAGCAGCAGCTCCTGGCCCAGAACCTGCAGCTGCCTCCAGAGGCCCGGATTGAAGCCAGTTTGCAGCATGAGATCACCCGGCTGACTAATGAGAACTTGGTAAGGCAAACGCTGCTGCAGGAGCGGGCCAGGGGACTTACTGACTTGCCACACTTGTAGGTTCTTATCACTTTTCAGATGGCATCTCCCTGTAAAAAAAATTGCACGAGGGTTAGTGGTTTTTTTGTGTGTAAGTAATGGGAGAGAGAGAGACTTGTGATTGCTCAGGACATAATAATGTTTCTGGGAATTTATTTGAAGTTTGGAGCACGGAGAAAGCTTGTGGATCCCAGCTTTCAACCAGTGAGTTTAATCATGGCTAAATGGTTGATATCCAGCAAAGTCATAAAAGCTGGTAGTGCCAAGGAGTGGTGTTTGCTCTGAAATATGATAGTTTTTTATTTTGTTGGAAAATGCTGATGTAATTCTTTAAGTAAGTTCACTTTCCTTCCCATTTCTCTCCTCCCGGCCTGAAGCTACACAGATAATCCACTGTGTTACGAGCTCCAGCTATTCAGTATTTTTTGAAAAAAAAGAAATAACTAGAGAAAAAGGAACTTGGTTAGAAGTCACTCAGCTGATATTTGTATTCCTTGTTTACTGCCCAGCATCTTTGTATGAAGGAAGAAAGGATTGGGTGAAACTCCTTGCCTTTCCCCATGTTCATCCTGCTTGGGCTACTTAATTTCTGGGGAAATTAAGCCTGTGTTGGAATATGATTGGCTTGATATTGGTAAAGGGAAACATGCTACTCACATGCTGTGAGTGCCATTGCTTCCTCCAAACAAGCCAAGGTAAAGTGTTTCCTGCTTACATACTTTACAGAAGTTATCACTGTCAGTCTCTTGTCTTAATGCCAAAGATTTTGAGGAAAGCATCGGATCATGCAGCCAATAGATGCTGGAAAACTTATTGCAAGTAAATTATAAGTTTGCCTCAGCAGCAGCAATCTCCCGCTGTCAAAGGTAAATGGTGAATGCTTTTGTCTCCGACAGCTCAATCCTGCTGCTGAGTCGTGTTACACTTTTTAGCCTTTTTTCCTCCAGAGACCTACTCATCACACTCTGTGTTCCCAAGACAACACACAGTCATGTAATTATATCCCACAGGAGTTCTCTTTGTTTTCAAATACATCAAATGTAATTTTACTTGTTAAATATAGACTCATTCCTTAGTATTTCACTTCTGATGTTTGAGCATTGCAAGTCCACTCCAAGTTAGGTGTATGTTTCTGTTCCACTCCTAGCCCTGGAGTGGAAATAATTTACAGGCTTTCCAGATGTCATAGTAGAATTGTAGTGTTCACTGCAATCCCATCCTGATTAGCATAGGAAAATGTCCTGTCCTGGTTCTCACAAAGGTTATATTCCAGGCTTTCACAGTACTAGTAAAGCCCATTTCTAAAAGATCTGACTGTTCTGCAACTCATCTGTATCAGCTTCTCTCTGGGAGATGCTGACATGAACACCACAACTAAGGCCTAGACTACTTAAAAATAAGGGATTACTTGATCTTGTTTTATTCTGATTTAATCTATACAGTGCTTACTGAAGTTTCAGTGTCTCAAAGGGAGGGGGTAAAACAATCCTGTACCTATTTTTACAGTTTTATGAGGAGTTGTATGCAGATGATCCCAAGAAGTATCAGTTGTACCGGATTTCACTTTACAAGCGGATGATTGTATGTAGATCACGTGAATCCTGTTTCTGTGTTGTCTCGGTCGCTGTTTCTGAAGCACTAATTGAAAAGCAGGCTGCCTCCTTTTCTCCCTTTCAGAGGAAATCCCCCTGCAGAGAGCTTCACGATGCCAATTACTTCCCTCACTGCTTTTTTTGTTAGTCTTAGTGTCCTTTGTGTAATCTGCGTCTCTTTTTGATGCACAGTTTGGTTACTAATACAAGTCTTGCACTGCGAGCAAAGCCCTTTCTTTTTGAATACTGCTTAATACTGCCCTGAAAAAGAGGTGATGTTGCAAAAGATGCTCAATTTTCAAAACTACTCTTTGGTTCAAAACTACTCTTTGGTTTAAAACTCCAATGCATTTAAATTCAGTTCAGCAAAGGACTGATCATACAGGTCCTTCCCTTATGGTGAATAATACCAGCAATGTAGTCATAGCCTGAGTTTGTTCTTATTTTAATGTTTTTCAAAAATACGAAATATAAAGGATGACATTGGAAATAATATTTCCATAATAATTAAAGATAGCACCATATGTAAGCTTGAAAGAATATAAGGTATGAGTTTACAGATCTTAATGAGGTGTGAGATCTGTTCTATTTGTTTAGAGGAGCCATAGAAAGAACTTTATTCCTTCTCATATACTGGTGGTTCTGAAATCATATCCCTTCACTGATACATTTGAAACAGTCTGTTGAATTTACATGTATTTTTTAATTAATTTCAGGGAAAATTGTTATATCTGACAATAAGTGTATTGTCTTAACAGGATTTCTGTTGTAGAATTGAACACTGCTTCGATGTGAAGCATGGTGCATGTAAACAGGCCTTATATCTTACTGTTCAAGTATATTATATTATGTTGTAAACTCTTCACTACATGATTAAGAACAATTTGTGCCTAATTCTAGGTTGTTGCCCATGCTGCACTAATTTTTCTCGGTACTTTAGGGTAGGTGTAGTTTCCCAAGATGATGCTTTTGATGCAAGGACTTCATGATCCCTCACATTCTTACCAGTGCCATGAAGAATCATCATGCTTATGAAATTTTTCTTTTAAGCTGCTTTCCAACACTTAACCTGAAATGGCTTTCAGGTTTTTTGAGCTTGAGGTTTTGCTTCCTTTAGAAAGACTCTTCCTTTTTTAATTACATTACTTTATGAATGTACTACAATAAGTATGTCACAGAATTATACAAACATAGATTTCTGGGGAGTAGTCCTTTGAAAGAAAAATACAGGTTTATTGCAAAAGTAGGACTTTTAGGTGCTAGATGTTGTTCAGGTGCAGAATAAAAAGTTGTAAGACACCAGTTTCAGTGTCAGGAAATGTGATCACAGCAAGAGAAGTGGCAGAACATCACAAGAAATGGCACATGTTTGGGTGTTTGGTTTTGGTAAATTTGAGTGGAAGTTATGGTCTTTCTGCAGATCTCTCTGTTACTGTCTCATAAGATAGATAGGTCTGAATGAGGAGTCAGTCTTTAAGGCATGAATAAATGATGCAGAAGTGATGCAGAATAGCTGTTAAATAATAAAGAAAATTATTTCCAGGGGGTATTTTGAAGAGCAGCGAGGAAGCATTAGGAAGATGTGTTTGCAGCAAAATGTCTTCTGCTGTAAGAACTGACCTAGTTCTGAGTATCTGCAGAATCTACCTGCCTAAGAGCTTTGCCTTCGTCATGCTGCACATAACAATAATATTTGCAGTATTTGGCTTGTGTTAGAGGCAGTGTACCAGCTTGCAACGCTCGGCCAGAGGATGGCACTTCTGTCAGCTTTCCTCACTGCCTCGTAATTCTAACAGCATTGATTTTGTCTCTGTCACACCTAATGGGATTTTGCTTATATTGTGATCTTTCTCTCATTTTAATTTACAGGATTTAATGGAGCAACTGGAAAAGCAGGACAAAACTGTTCGCAAGTTAAAGAAACAGTTGAAAGTATTTGCCAAGAAGATCGGTGAACTTGAAGGTACTTTCATATATTGAGAGAAAGAGAAAGATTTTGGTTTACTTTTTGTGATCTGATTGTCATCATATTCATCTGTTTCAGCAGTTATGAGGGCTTGAGGTCTTCAGTAGGATTAGCCCCTGTTGATTACAGAAACAGGAGGTACACTCAGAGCTCTGTGTGTTCCTTTATGAACCTTTAAAAGATCTGTCTTACTATGAAGTGATGAGAAAAGGAGATTGATATTGCTCTGAAGGCAAACAAATATTTAAACATATAGGAATGTTTCCTGGGCTGTTTGTGTACTCAGAGACAGTATCTAGTTTTGTCAAGACAAAAGCAATGCTAAATATGAACTAGGCAGAAAAAAATTACCCAATTTTCCTTTGAAAGTGAGGTTTAGTTATTGAAATTAAGTTTGTTTTTTAAAAAGCCTTTCAATATTGTTTGTTTACTGCTGTGGGCAAGACCACAGTAATATTGATACAGAGTGGGAAAATGTTTCTAAAAACACAGTTTTATGTGAGTTTATTGCCTAATTACCTTAGAAAGATGTAGTAGACTGGGATGGATTTAGCTTTTTTTATAGCAGCCTGTATGATGCTGTTTTTTGGATTTGAGGCTAAAGTGTGGGGAACACCAGTGTTTTGACTACTGTTGAACAGAGCTGGCACAGTGTCAAGATTTTCTCCCTTTTTACCTGCTCTGCCCCCTCAGGAAGCTGGGGGTGGGAGGGCAGATGGGCACACAGCTGACCCAAACTGGCCAAAGGAATATTCCATATTCTGTACCTCCTAATATCAGGAAGCAGAAGAGGGGACTTTTGCATACAAGGTAGCTGTTGTTTGAGACTGGCTGGACTTCAGTCCCCTTGGGATGAGGGGTTGTCTTAAGCCACTTTCATCTCAAACCACAGGTTTTCTCACTCTTGCTCATAATATTCTCTCCCCTGTCCTGCTGGAGCCAGGACATTCCTTAGAAATGTCATAGAAATGTCTCTGGTATGCATTGGCTTCACTGGAAAATATAATACAATTTCTTTTCATTCTCTCTCTGAAGTGGGTCAGATGGAGAACATATCACCTGGACAAATCATTGATGAGCCTATTCGTCCAGTTAACATTCCACGGAAAGAAAAGGACTTCCAAGGGATGTTAGAATATAAGAAGGAGGATGAACAAAAACTTGTCAAGAATCTTATTTTAGGTAAGCATCTTTCTCATTTGTGGCCTCCTCTGCTCCCATACACTCTGAAAAATGAATGATAAGAACACAGAGTTTGCATTAGGAAATGAATAGCTTACTTTGGTTTTGACAGTGTTCAGTTTGTCTGAAAATCCTAAATGACTATTGTAATCTAGTTTTCCTTCCTGATGAGCATAGTAGATATTAAAGTGTCTGCATATTTTTGGCAGGCAGTTATGTTTTCTTTTTATTCTGTTCTCACATTTTACCAAGAAAGTGGCTCTTCCTAGCTTTGCTCTGTTTTCACAGACCATATATGTATATGTATGTGCTATTAACTGGGGAGGTTGCAATTACCTCATAACTTAACAAAACAATGTGTGTTTGTTTTTCCCAAGAGCTGAAACCACGTGGGGTAGCTGTCAACCTGATTCCAGGACTACCAGCATATATTTTGTTCATGTGTGTTCGCCATGCAGATTACCTTAATGATGACCAAAAAGTGCGGTCATTGTTGACTTCCACTATCAATGGCATCAAAAAAGTGTTGAAGGTTAGTTAGTCTGCTTGGTTTAGAGAAACATTAATTTAAAATTTACTTTTGGTTTTATGTAAGAGGAATGAGGAAGAGGCTTTCGGTTAATTGGCTCTGGATTTCTGATCAATGAACTCCCACCGAAGTCACAAAAGAGTTGTCTTAAAAGGCAACAAATTACATTGCTGGAATTTTATCCATATAGTACCAGAGGTGCTTTGAATTAGTGGGAAAAGAAGTACCTTCCTTTTGTTTTGAATAGTGTCCCTCCTATAAGCTATGCTTATAAAGTTTTGGATGTAGTCAAAGCTTGCAGAATGAGTCTTTGTTAATCTTCTCCAGAGTGCTTGATTGAATAGTTTCATTGGCAGTTTTGGTTAACAGATTCCCTCATTTGCTTCACCTACAGATTACAATGATGATAATATGTTACTGCCTCAAGTCTTTGCAATGAGTTGACCAGGAGAGTTTAGGCCAGGTGTATCCTGAAGGCATTATTAAGATATAAATATGCTTTATGCTTATATAGTTTTCTGTTTTTTAAATGAGACAGATGTGTTCAAAAGACAAGCCTTTAATCAAGCTACATGTTTTGAAAAAGTATTTTGTAAACAATCCTGCAGGATCTTAGGTATTCATAGGAATTTTTGAACATTTTTAAGTGAATGGAGTGTTTGCTATGGAGCTCCAGAACTACTCAGCATGTTACTCAGCATGTAGTAGATGCTGTGTTCCTTGGTGAGAAGGGTTTGTTGTTTTGTTTTGTTTTCCATATCAGGCTGCCAAAGCGGTTATGGTGTAAGTGACATTCATCAAAACTGAATTGTTCCCTGTTCCTCCTGCTGCCTCTGCATCATTCCCATCCTCTCTTGTTGGGCTCTTAACGTTGTGCCACAGAAGGGGTGTTTTGGGAATACAGTCACGTTGCCATGTGATTTCCTCACAGAACGTTTAGGATGGGTCTGTAAAACACAGAAATATCATGTCTGTGGAGGAAATCATATCCTGAAAAATACCACAGAAAACAGGGAGGGTCTTTAATGGTATTTTACCAAAACACTTGTTTTTCTAATACACTACTGAAATACGGTTTTGCAAAACAACAGAATGAGTAGCTACAAGAAAATGTATTTTAAGTGTTTGACTGTTTATCTAGCATTTCTTTATTTTTTTCCTCCTACCAATCTTTCTTGAACCATGTTTGTTTTTATCTTCAGAAAAGAGGAGATGACTTTGAAACAGTGTCCTTCTGGCTATCGAACACCTGCCGATTTTTGCACTGTTTGAAGCAGTACAGTGGAGAAGAGGTAAGATCTGCTCCTACTCTGGTGTGTCTTGCCCTCCAGTACTTCTGTCAGCACTGCTCTTTAACAAATACCTGTAATATCTCAAAATCTAGTCAGAGTCTTAAAATAGCTACACCTTTTTGGAGTGATGGCAATGACATCAGTGGAAAGCACAGGAAGATAAGATTTGAACCAGCTTCCCTTTATTGCAGGCTGGGGGCCCACAGTCTAAATGACATTGTGCTCACAAAAGTGCCAACTCAGATTAAGTCGAGGAATCTGGCTGCTACCATTATGTTGTTTAGTAGTGAGTCACTGCACTCCCTGTGGAAAAGGCTGTGTTAAGCCCTTGAACCATGGTATGGCAGACCAGTTTACATTTGGAGGCTGTGGAATGCCCAGTTCCTTTTTCAAACTTAACTGGGCTTTTGGCCAGGTGAGAATGCCCATGCTGGAGTGAGAGGGAAGGGTCTTACCCACCAGAAAGGTGGCAGAGTTTCTTCCTGTGTCAGATACCTGAAGTTTCAAGTTAAGGAAGCAGATGCTGTGGACATCACAGTTAAAAAGCAAATCGTAGCATTAGTCTCAATCAGAAGAAGTTCCAAATTAAAGTTTGGGGCTGTGACTATTATTTCAAAGGTATTATTTGTTGTTGCATGAAAAAAAATGAAAATACAGAGTTTGTGTAATATTTTTGTACTCCATTGAATCATTAATTTCTGTTATCTTATGAATTCAGGGGTTTATGAAGCATAATACACCTCGTCAAAATGAGCACTGCCTCACTAATTTTGATTTAGCTGAATACAGACAAGTACTGAGTGACTTGGCTATTCAGATCTACCAACAACTTGTCCGAGTGTTGGAAAATATTCTGCAACCAATGATTGGTAAGGCAAAGCTGAATTCCCTAAACTTCACAACATAGCACTAAAATGAAAATTATGATGGTGGCAATGTTCTTTATCTTGTATTTCTTCTTCTTAACCAGTAGAATTTCATTAATAGTTCTTGTGTTGTGTTCATACATGACAAGGACAGGTTGGATTAGAGGAAAAACTAAAACGGTGATTGGTTCTTCTGGTAGTGACAGAATAAATCAATCTACCTTATTCATACTTGTCATAAATCAGGCATTTGCAGGAAAAAGCTGTCAGGACAATCTGATGTTTGTTGCCCTGTCTGTTGAGAAATATACGATGGAAAAATTAGACAATTTACTTGAGAACTCATAATTGAAATTAGTATGGAAAAATATTTGGTTGTTATTATGGGCAGCAATGAGGAATGAAAGAGCTAGCAGTGGTGAAGCTCACATTCAGAGATCTTTTTTTCATTAAAAGTACTTTCCATTTTCTGTTCAGACAGTGCTCTCACAGAAATTTTCATTAGGGTTTCCAATCACAACGTTTAGAAGAATGGAACAGCTCTCAGTTTGCTGACTTTGCTGCTCATATGACCCAGGGAGGAAGACAGTATTTTGCTGAACTAGAGTTAGATGTTTCCTTCAAACACACATGCTAGATTCTTCGTAAAACCCTGTAAATTTAGATTTTGCAGAACATAGTGGGACACACAGTTTCTGGAAATCATGGTAAACTGTGGCTAGCAGAAAGCCGAGCCTGCTCTTTCTGTTTTGCTCTCTTCCACAATACACTTGTCATTATAATAATGTTACCAATCAAATGCAGTTTCAGGGATGCTGGAGCATGAGACCATCCAAGGTGTCTCGGGGGTGAAACCAACAGGACTGCGGAAGAGAACTTCCAGCATTGCTGATGAAGGAACCTATACTTTGGACTCCATCATTCGGCAGCTGAACTCGTTCCATTCAGTGATGTGCCAGCATGGAATGGATCCAGAGCTGATCAAACAGGTTGTCAAGCAGATGTTCTACATCATTGGGGCCATAACACTTAATAACCTTCTCCTGCGCAAGGACATGTGCTCGTGGAGCAAAGGAATGCAGATAAGGTGAGAGTGCTCATTATACTTTTCTTGAATGCACTGCTGGGAATTGTAGTGAACTCTTGACACTGTTGAACATTGTTTTGATGGAATATTTATTTTTCCACACACAAGCAGTTGCAGATGCTGTTAAACTGATTTTGTGAGGTTCGGTTAAAAAGAGCTTGGTTGCCTCAGGCCACATCTTACCTGACTTTCAAGTAATGTGGTAGAAGGAAACCAAAAGTATTTCATCCTCAAGTGGGAATCAGAACTGTAGGTAAAGGGTTGGTAATTGCTTTCTCAGTTTTTAGAGAAGAATAGCAAACATACCTGCTGCATTTTTTTTGTATACTGGTGGTGTAATGCATGCCTGTTCATCCATACTAGTTTTCTGCATCCTAAAGTAAAGCCACCTTAATCATTTTGGCATCAGTTGTCCAATGGATTCTACTGGCATATGTCAGGAAATTTATCCAGGGCGTTCCAGTCCCTCAAGTGACTTCATAAAGCCTCACTGCACTTTAACATGAACAAAATCTCATTTGTCTGTCTTCTTATACTTGTCACATTCTTGCAATTAATAGGAACAGAAACAAATGAGAAAAGCTCATTTGACCGTAGTTTCTAATTGTTAGGAAAATCAAAATTTCGGGCCTTAATCAGAAGAAAACAGTACAAGCCAAAATTAAAGGAAATTAGAAGTGTGAAGGAAAAGCATGTAAGGACAGAGAAGAAACACTGGGAAAGAGAAATTGCACATACTTTCCGTTTGGCAATAATCACGCATTAATGTCTTGATACTCGTACCTCTTTGTACAGATACAATGTGAGTCAACTGGAAGAATGGCTACGTGATAAAAATTTGATGAATAGTGGGGCTAAAGAAACGCTGGAACCTCTCATCCAGGCTGCACAGTTGTTGCAAGTAAAAAAGAAAACGGATGAAGATGCAGAAGCCATTTGTTCAATGTGCAATGCACTGACTACTGCCCAGGTAAGCAACGCTCATTGTCTGTCCTGCTGTCCCTCTTGAGCAGCTCTGCTCTGTTGGTGTTGGCTGTTGCCTGCCAACACTGCTGTCACACACAAATTGGAGGTTTCTTACTTTGTTTTGCATTAGTACAACTAAAACAGATTGTGTTGGAGGGATAAAAAAGGGACCGGACCCTTTTGAGGTTTGATGTTCACGATAAGTTTAGAACAAATGAGAGGAAGCTCAGTGGAGTGTTCAGGATGTAGTACTATACATAATCTCTGTTTGTGAAAATGCTCTGAGAAAACTCTTCATCCAAAGACATCTCTGTACACCAGACAGCTCTGCCTGGGGTACTAGGAAATGATCTTTCTGCCATCAGTTAGTATCCAGTCAAGTTAATGCACAATTCAAACAGAGCTGTTGTCTCCAAGTCTGCAAACAAAAGTGTTAAGTTACTGTACCCATTCGCCTCAGAAGGCTGAACCGAGTGTATCTCTGTAAACAGACTTCTATTTATGAAAGCTTAGATTTTGTACAGATAAGTTGCACTTTTTTTTTTTTTTTAAACCGTGCTACATTTGCATAGAACTTGTACAGGAATAAAGGGACCCGAGAATCTTTGATGCTTACTGAGCAATTCTCACTAAGAAAAGGAAGAAATTTCTCTATTTCTTTCATAATGGTGTCAGCACTAGCAGTTGCATTGATACAGCCATTAATTCACATTACTGGAAATTCTCTTAATTTTCTACTGAATAAGAAGTTAGAACTCCACATGCTTGAAGTGTTTTAACTTTTTAACAAAGTGTTCAGAGTGTTTTGGATTTTTAAAAAAGGGAATGGTAAAAAAACAGAGAGAATTTCAATAGGTTTTACACATTTAGCCCATATTATTATTTAAAGTCTTTGTGATGGCTTTGGTGGTTTTAGCCCTATTTTTAGAGAAATGGCTCACTCTTGAAGAATGGTGAAGTTGTAAGACTACAGAAGGTCATAATTACAGTGTCAAAATTAGGGTGAGAAATACATCATGTTTCTGGGGAGGAGGACTGGGCTAGGAACACAATCAGTTAATTCTCGTGTGATTTTTTCCATCATTTGGTATTTTCCGCACATTTGTAGAAATTTAGAGTTTTTACCTCAGAAGAACACATGTTCTGAAGGAGGCAGTTGTGTAACATAGCATTGAGCAGGTGATGGAATTCTGTATGAATCAATAAAGCAAAAAATAACAGATACTTGTGAATAATTTTATTTTTTAAATAGCTAATTTAAAAATTATATTATTCATAACCGTGGATGCATCTGTTGAGTGATCAGTAAAATGAACCTAATCATGATTGTTCTCCTTCACAGATTGTAAAGGTTCTGAATTTGTATACTCCAGTTAATGAGTTTGAGGAGAGAGTCTTGGTATCATTTATACGTACAATACAGGTATGTCTAAATCTTTTCATCAAAAATCATTTGACTACTTCTGTGAAAACCTCTGATGAGCCAAAATAGCTTGCATCCTGAAATACATTCAGGATTATGAATGAAGCTGTGCTTTTTAGCTATGTTGAAAAGGTGATGTCAGCCTAAAATTTTAAGCAATCACAAGTTGCTGCCTCCAAACTTAAACGAAAATGTTAGTTTCCTTGTCATATGTATGAGGGTTTGGGAAGGTGAGAGGGTTTTGTGCTTACACACCTTTGTGTATGTAAACACCCTTGTATGCCAACTTTTCAAGTGGTAACACTGATATATGCAAAGTTACTTTAGTCAAACCTGTGTCTTCAAGAGAAGTTCCAGCTGCTTTGAAAACTGAGGCCTGTGTTCATACCAGAGTTCTTAATGTACCCCTTCTGGTTTTATATATATTGATGAACATGAAAAGTTTTGGAAACTCCAAAGAAAAGCAGGCAGTAGAGCAAAGTAAAGGAAACAAATATGATCTTTCTGGTGTGTTAGAAGTTAAATTACATTTCTGGCAGGATAAGGGAAATTGGAAAGGTAGAACTGAGATAAAACTCTAATTCCACTTGCTGAATAGCCACTGTTACCAGGTACTGGGCAAAGTCTTCCTTTTGCAGGGAATCTGAGCACTTTCAGATTGCATTGTAAGGGGAAGATATGCAGAACTGAAGCCCATGAAAGTAACTACAGTTTAATGTTGCAGTTCTTCCAAATGTGTTGGCTCAAGTTGATGTGGAGTGTGTGTTTGTACACACACTGTACCTGTGAGTGCAGATGAAATACTCCCTCTTTGCAAGATGATTGTGATCAATGAGGTGGCTGAGTGATAATGTACTCACTTTCTTATCTTTGCAGATGCGTCTGCGGGACAGGAAGGACTCTCCCCAGTTGCTCATGGATGCTAAACACATCTTTCCTGTTACCTTTCCGTTTAATCCATCCTCTCTGGCATTAGAAACCATTCAGATCCCAGCCAGCTTGGGCCTGGGCTTCATATCACGTGTCTGATCCCGAGGATGTACCGTCAGTGTTAGATGGAGAACCGGTTGCCTGTTATCTTTACCTGTTAAAACATAGTGAGCCACTAAAAACACGTTTTCTGAACAAACAGCCTACATAAGCCCAGATCTGTAGTTAAGGTAGCTGGAAAACTGCACAACAGCACCACAGACTGAAGGCTAATAGAAAGATGTGCGTTTGTGTTCAGTCAGTGCATTTATGAGGACTTCACTGATTCATACAATTCCAGAGTATGGAAATCGGGCTTGGACAAAAAATTGTGTCTTCAGCTGTCTAGAGACATTTTTAGATCTTTAGTAACATATTTAAATAGTGTAAATTAAACTCCATATGTAATCTTCTCATAGGCAGGGACCAACAGGGACAGTCACAGTCCTGAACATGGAAGACTTGAAAGCAAGGCATTTTGTAGTAGAATACACAGTCACTTGGGAGCCTGTTACATTTGATTTGTAAAAACTGGAATGGAAAAACACAAACTGGCAATGTATAAAATTATTTCTTAAACCACTTCCTCATTTATGTCAGTTTGACATAAAATGTAGTGATAAGTCTTACTGCTCACTATATGCTATAACTTAGGTGTTCATTTGTTAGTACTGTGGTTTACCAAACATACTAAATCGCTGCTGCATATTCTTCTGTTCTTTCAAATGTACGACAGTATCATACTAAGCATTAAAAATAAGATACTTCATTTTTTGTTGTCAACCTTATTTGCAGTCTGTTGCAGTCTGTTATTTTAACTGGATTTTTGCACATGGTATCAAATAACACCTGTAGAGGAAAATGGTAACTAAGCACAAGTAGCACACTGGAAATTATATGTTTAGTTATTTTTAAACTAGTTATTTTTGAAAGTAGTTAGCTAAAAATACAGACTCTTGAAGCAAATGATCAGAAGTCGGTAAAGATTTTAGCATTTATTTAGATTATATAGTCTGTCAAATGTTGTTCTTTGTTTGTAGACCCCAGAGATGACAGTGTGTATTTTGAGTATAATCTCTTTTGGTTTGTTGCCACTTAAATAAGAAGTCTTCTTTCACACTGGAATTTGAGGGGAAAAACTTTAATAGAAAATTTCTGCAGTAGCCCAAGGCTCTCATTCTTTGAAAGGTTGACTAACAAGAACGTTAAGTAGGGTTTGACTATGATGCTGTCATTTGACTATGATTCATGCTGATTTAGTGGTTGGAAATCCAGGGTGCATAATGAGAAACTGAGTTATTTTGGATATTACATATCTTACTGGAAAGATTTTTCTGTCTCACACATCTGGGATCTGCTATACAGGATTCACATTTCACAATGTGCAGCAGAAGCCTTGCTTAAGGGTCCAGTTCCGTGGTGTATGGCTCAAATGTACATGTTGGAAAAAAAAAGCCACACACATTGCTCAGTTGCATTGTGCAATATTTTTAATGTATTATAATAATTAGCATCTTAGCATTAACATTAATTTCTTCTAGAATATTGATAAATAATCTAGAGGTACACTATTAGACTGTCTGGTACTAATCTGTTTGCCTGTAAATTCACAGAAAAAAAGATTTGCTGTTAAGCAGACTGAAACATTGCTGTTTTGTTTTACTTGAGAGGCAGACATGCTGTTTGTATGGTTGCTAAAATCAAAAGTAAAGACAACCTAAAATCTGTCAGTATCATTTTAAGATGCTCGTGTCATCTTGTTTTCAAATATGTACAGCCCATATTACATTTGATGGATCATTCCAGTACTTCCAGGAAGCTACGACTGCACTGCAAAAATGTTTTGAATGATCTTTGCTAGATGATTGAGATTGTTTTCCTCTGCATGGTATACCAAACACTCTTTTTAAAAATATTACTTGATTTCTGAAACTACGGCTACTGTTGCGTGGCTCCAAATAAGGTGTAAGGTAGTTTTCAGACTGTTAGGGGTACTGTACGTGTGAGAATGTAATGGGAAAGCCTTCTCATCCAGTAACAGGGTTAGGAAAGAAAATACACGAGAACATGCTGACCTACAAATTTTTTTTTCTCCTATTGAAAAACAAACAATTGGCATAACAGTATGTTCATACTGTAGATCAGGAAATGTATCCACTACTGAAGCGTTAGTGTTTAAAATGTATGCCTAAATGTATTTTTGTTTAATTTTTAAGTTTGTTTACCTGTAAAAAGCCTTATTGTATTGTTTCCTTAAAAAAAAGTAGTGGTTAGTAATTTATAGATATTATCCTTAAACTCAGTGGTTTGACTGGTATTACTTTTATATCACATTAAAAGTATATGCTGCTTGACATGTTTTAAAGGAAAATATTTTTGAGTTGGAATAGATGTGTAGTTGGTAATTCATCTAACAGTTTACATGGCAGTATTTTACATGCACTTTTCAGAAGTAAAATTTTAGTGTCAGTGTATAATATATCTTTCACCTTAGGACTAAAATCTCTTTAACCATGGAATATAATGCAAAATTATTTTAACAACTTTTTTTTTTTCCTTTGAATCATTGTTATGCTCTTTTAGTGTGGACATATCTTTTATATTTTAATTTATTATCTATTGAGATGATAGATTTTATCAGATGCTGGAAAAATACTTGTCAATGATCCCTTAGAATTATATACAGTTATTCTAGAGATTTTGCACAATAATTACCTCATTCAGTTTGGTGTATTTTTATTCCAGTGATCATTTTATTCTGATGTTTAGGATACAGTCTTCTATCCAAATTTTGAAAAATTACTTCTCACACTTCAATCTGGGATGGATCATGAAAGTGCTTAAGTCTGTTAAATGTGATTAATCTATTCTATCACAGAAAAAAAATAAGATCAACTCGTTTGTTGAAAGTGGATTGATATCCAGTAACATTTGTTCCCAACTTGGAAACACCAGCATTTGCAATTTGAAAGTCTATATGTAATTTGTGATTTAAACTGAACACATTTCAAATACCATACTAAAACTATGAGTAAACACTTGGGTTTTTTAAGATGCTGATACTTCATGTGATAAATAAAAGCCTTTAAACATAGGTTTTCACTCGATGCCACTACAGTACATAGATGAAAAACAAAACATTGTCAGAATGACCTGAGCTCTGATCTGTTGTAGTGTGTGATGTTGTACTTAGTAAATGTATGCATCATAAAAACTGTAGCCTAATAGCTATCACTGGAAAATGTCCAAATAAAAGTACAACTGTACGATTTGCTTTGGATTTTTTTTGGTTGGTTGGTTGGTGGTTCCTGAGCTGTGTGCTGGGATAGTCCCCAGACAGTCACACGGTTCCTTCTACCTCCATGGCAGGCTTGGTGTTGACTGCCAGGGGAGTTGGTTAAAATCTGAGGATGTGTAAATACACACCCAGATAGCAGCAGTGTGCCATAAACTGCTGTGCATATTGCAAAATACTTTGTTCGACGTAGCTCATTTCTGTTTTGATATTTTGTCACCTAATATTAACTAATGAAATAAGATTTGTCCTTCTCTAAGACATTACATTTTGTGCCGTGAAAGCTCCCTTGGTGCCAGGCAAGGAGGGCTGGTGGGTCACCTGCGAAAACCTGGATCTGTGGTTTTTCAGATCTTCTTCCTCATAAAGGGTATTTCGATGTAATATCAGTTAGTGCCTTCAGCTTACTAAATGCTTTCAGAGTTGTTTGTTTTTATCTTATTCCAAATTTGCTAAAGAAACTCCTTGTAGGAAGATGATTGATGTTTCTGTTGGTTTTCTCTGCTGGGTCAGGACTGCTCCCCTCGGAACCCCTCTGGCCGTTGGGAAGGGCCATTATTCCCGATCCTAAAGGTGTATTCCAGATGCCAGCTGTGCCAGTGCGGTAACTGGGAGTGCCCCTCAGCTCCACTGTCGGAACAGACCGGTCAGCCCCGGCGCTGGCCGCGGGACGAGCCCCGCACGGTGTGCGGGCGCGGAGGCGGGCGGGGCCGGCCGGGAGCGGGGCCGGGNGCGGAACCTGCAGTCCCGATGGCGCTGGCCGAGCTCTACACGCAGGTGAGCGGGGCACGGGGGCAGCGGGGCGGGTCGGCCGTGCCGACCTCCGGCCGGAGCGGGTCGCGCTCTGCGGGGACGGTGCTCATTTACAGCCCGGGGCTGTCCGCGCTCGCTCACCGGGACCGTCGCACAGATCCCGGGGCACCGCGGGGAAATACTCCTTTTCGAGGAAAACGCACCTTTTTCTGAGACTCCTGGCCTTCAGGACTAGGTCTCTGCTGTGCTAGCCGGCGATTAGGCAACTTTTTAAGGTTTAACACAGCCCTTCCCCTGGGCACTCCGCCTCGGAGCGCTGCGCTTTCTGTTGGGCAAATATTGAATGTGTGTGGCAGAACTTGGCCCTGAAACAAAGATTTTTCCTCCTTGAGGCACCTGCTGAAGTTTTTGCACAACTTTCCCCACTTTTCCTGTAAGTCGTCGGAGTGTCGTGACGTAAAATTTGTTTGCTTAGCTTTAAATAACAAAACCAACATAGATATGTTGGTGATTTATAAGCCCGTCTCTCTTCTGTTGCAACAGCAGCTGCCGTAACAAGCTCCCATTGAGCCCGGTGCTGCAGGGCTGCTCGTTCTTGGTGTTGGTGCCGCGCTCGGAGCCGCTGGAAGAACAAACGGCATTTTTCACTGGAATAATGTCAGGGAGCTGAAGGGAGGAAGGAGCGCGGGTGTAACCTGACACGGGAGTGAGCAAACTCCCTTCTGTTTACCTGTGAGGCAGGGTTTGGAGACAGCCAGCTTTGTAGGCTGGGTGCATTTGCCAGTGGAGGCTCCTGCAACTCCAGGGGCCTTTTCTGAAGAATCAGTGCTTTTCTGACATTGTTTTCCCTCCCTTTCTCGTCCGGGCAGGTCACTTTCTTACGTGGGAACACACTGTGTGCCCCTGAGGCTGTTTGGTGGTGATACTCCAACTTGCATAACAACGAATAAATAAAACAACAACCACCCAGAGGGTGGTTGGGTGCTGGAACAGGCTCCCCAGGGAAGTGGTCACAGCACCAAGCCTGACAGAGTTCCAAGTGTTTGGACGATACTCTCAGGCACACGGTGTGATGTTGGGGAGGGTCCTGCAGGGCTGAGGGTTGGACTCAATGATCCTTGTGGGTCCCTTCCAACTCGGCATATTCTGTGATTCTGTGAAAGAATTCAGTTTAACAAGCATTTTTGTACACCAGGAAGTCAACATGCCGTAGGAATGACACAAAAGAAAATTTATACTTAGGTACACTTGGAAAACTTGAAACTAATTTAGCCATATCTTTCATTTGGCCATTAAATAGACATTTGTGAAGCTGGGCTTTTGTCCCTTTTGGTGGGATAGAGGAAAACGTTGATATCATAGGGGTTTGGGGTTGTTTAGAAAATATTTTTGTGATTTTGGATATTGTGTGAAAAAATGCCGTCCTGCTGAAAGCATCAGGAAGGAGGTATCATGGAAGAGACTGAGGTTTCAGTTGGTCACCTGATGTGCAAACTAGTTTGGCATGTGGCTGACTAGAAAGGTTAGTTTCTGTCCTCGGGGGTACTGAAAGCTCACCTCGAGAAGTCACTGAGCGACACAAGCTAAGTTGCAGAATGTCCCTGCAAAAGTCTCCTTTACCCTATATTGTTTAGTGTTAATCCTTGGGGATGAGAATTAAGAAAGCTACTGTTGTACAGTGCAGTTCGTAGGGACCTCTGTGGGCACCCACCGTCATTCAGTGGGGTTCTTGGGGCAGAGACCCTCATGTTCCGAGGATCTACTGGAGCTTCCAAGGCTTCTCCGAAATTAAGAGAGGAAAAAAGTCACTTGTGCTAAAACCAACAGTTGCAGCACCAAAATGAGAAGGTATACGAGTCCCTAAGGTATCTGTGGGTCTGCTAACGCTCTATGAAATCCTTGACTAATGTTAATTTTTCAAGTAAGCAGCTGCAGCAGTTCCCGTGGGTTTATTTGAACAGTTTAAACTGACCATGAATGTAAGGAGGGTAAGGCAGTTAAATGAAGAGTTCTGGCTATCAAAACATAAAGATGCTGAAAGATTATACCTTATGGTTGCCCATATAAGCAGGGATGGGTGATATACCTTATGGTTGCTCATATAAGCAGGGATGGGTGAGATCGCTTTCTCAAACCCTGCCAGGATGAGAAGGACACACTCCACATCACTGAAGTAATTCCCTACTTACTGAGATCTCCAGCTGTGTTATATCCTTTTAAGAAGTGCTGTTTCTGGTAGCTTGTCAGGCAGAACATTTAAAGAGTTTGCTTATTCTTCAGCATTTTACCTTTAGCAAAGGAGAACTAGATGTTTTGAACAGCATATTTACATTCAAATATTATGATAATAGCTAAGCTAACTATTATCTTGTTTTTCTGTTTTAGTACAATAGGGTTTGGATCCCTGATAATGAAGAAGTTTGGCAGTCTGCAGAAATCACAAAAAACTACAAAGCTGGAGACCGTTTTCTCCATTTGCAATTAGAAGATGGAACTGTGAGGAGAAAAGCCTGAGTTATTGTGGGGTTTGCTGAAATACATTTATGTAGAAGCATAGAACTCGTCATTATGAGATCTAAATAATGTGTCCATATTTTCTTTTTTTATCATATTGAAATTTGTACAGCAAACAGCTGCTACCCAAAAATATGAGTGCAGTTCTACTATCTGTATAACATAAGTGTATACCACATACATCAAAGATCACTTTTGAAACAAGCCCTGACACTCATCTTAAGTTGAAGCAAATCAATTATCCTCACAGAGCTAGCTGGTACTTTTTTCTTCCCTAAAGTTGTTGCTTTATGTAAGATCTGTTAATTTAAGTATCAAAATTCTTTACAGATTTATAATTTTGAAAGGAGCATTTCTGTATTCCTGCATTTCTGTTCCATAAAGACAGGTGTTAAACGAATAATTAAATGGACTTGTTAAAGAAACAGAAGTGAGTTTTAAACTTTGTGTAAAGAAAACTGAATGGTTGCAAGTAGGGATCGTTACAGAGCTGCCTTGAGTTCTGGCCAGGTGTTTACTCTCATTCAGTTGCAGCTGGTCTGCTGGTTTTATCTGTACTTGAAATATGCGTGTGTTTAGAGAGCTAAACGCGTTTCCCATTTGTACAGATTTCAGTACAAAATAATGTAAATAAAAAGAACGTAGCTTTTTTTTTTCGTGAGCAACAAAGAGCTCCAAGCCCCCCAAGTTCAGTGGGATGTATAGAACTGATGAAATAGAAGATCAGAGAATGCTCCATCAAGTCTGTAGCTTTGCGTAAAGGTCGAAGATGAGTTTCTGTTTATGCAAACATAATGCATTTTATGATGTTTCAAATAATTTTTGTTTACAGGAGCTGAATTACCCTGTTGATTCAGCTGCTTTGCCACCCCTACGAAATCCTGACATACTTGTTGGTGAAAATGATCTCACTGCACTCAGTTATCTCCATGAACCAGCTGTTCTACACAATCTTAAAGTTCGTTTTGTGGAGTCCAAGCTTATCTACACATATAGTGGTAAGCAAAGTTAAATGCAATGTTTAAAAAAAAATTTAAAAAAAATATCTTGGGTTAGTTTGCAATATGATGTGAGTAATATTTTCCTCAAGTATATTTTAATTCATGTTAACTGGGTTTATGTGTGAGTATAGACTTGTTTGTTGATCAGTATCTCCTACCTAGTTTATAAAATATTTCTGCTCTGTATCACTCTTAACTGTTGTGGCCAAAAATGAGCATTTCACTTAACTAACCTGTGTTTTATTTTTGTTTTGTACCCTTGGTTGTAGGAATAATTTTGGTTGCAATAAACCCCTATAAACAGTTGCCAATGTATGGAGATGCTATTATCCATGCATATAGTGGGCAAAACATGGGGGACATGGATCCACATATATTTGCTGTGGCAGAAGAAGCATACAAGCAAATGGCAAGGTTCAGTATGTTGTTTAATGTGCATAAATAACACTTGAAGTCTGGTGGCAGTGTTCATTGTCATTTAATTTAACTGTGTATGTGCCACTGGGTAGTAAGAATACCTTTGAATAGGTGGCTTAACTAGAGGAGGACAAATTCCTTATCCGGCTGAGGAATTTCTAGAATTCAAAACTGTTTTCATTCGTGATGGGGGGGTAAAACACAGACTTACCTCAGTGAATAGCAGTGACAGCAACCTAGGGATTATGACTGAAGAGGAGTAAGAGAAGAACAGATGAAAGATGGAACTGATATATGAGAGTTGACCACAGCTGTGATTTCAAACATTTGTCTCAAATGTATAATTCCTACATTTATAAATTATTTTAGTCATGTCTGATTTGAACTGTCTGATTTAAACTGTCTGATTATTTGGTTCTAGAAATAACAGAAATCAGTCTATTATAGTCAGTGGGGAATCAGGAGCTGGAAAGACTGTGTCTGCAAGATACACTATGAGATACTTTGCCACTGTGAGCAAGTCGAGCAGCAATGCACACGTGGAGGATAAAGTATTGGCTTCCAATCCAATAACTGAGGTAAGTTTCAGAGGGCGTCTGTCAAGACTATACTCATCCAGGAAAGAATTCCATGAGCTGCTGGGAATCTTTTTTTGAGGTCTTTAGGGATGTTTTATCTGCTTGAGTTAGGTATCCGATTTAGAAGTTTAGCCTCTGAATATTACTGATGGACAGAGGTAGTCAACTTCAGGATGGTTCTATATGAGTTACCAGTGGCCCTTTGGAGGCACTGGTTTGTCTCCAGAGTGTTGCCTGGCCACCTATTAGATCATAAGAAAACAATATTGAACAAGTTGTTTGATTGTTTTTATTAATTGGAATAGAAACCAGCTAAGGTTCCTTATACTGGAAAAACATACTTTCTCTAACTCTCAGTTTATGTAGCATTACACTGTTTGGCTTGAGATTTGTCTTCAATTTTGGACCTCAAAATTTAAGAGACACAACTCAGTGCTGGGATCGATCCCTGAGCGCCTTTGATTTTAGGAACTTGCAGTTGCGTCAAGTTTTGTCGAAGTTATTCTTAGGAGAGATCCAAGTAAATCAAATCATTAAAGTTTATAATTTTTGTAGGCTGTTGGCAATGCAAAAACCACACGGAATGATAATAGCAGTCGATTTGGAAAATACACTGAAATCAGTTTTGATCAGAGTTACCAAATCATTGGGGCTAACATGAGAACATACCTGCTTGAGAAATCCAGAGTTGTCTTTCAGGTGGGTAAAATAAAGTTTAAAATAGTCATTGTCAATATAGCTGCAAAAGCACTATGATTTACTATACTTTACTGGTTTCATGTAGAAAATATTTTGTGAAGTTCTGAATAGTGTGTCTAATCAGCATTTGATTAGTTTTTTAACAGGAGATAATATTATTTATGAAAATTTTACTTCATGTTCTTCCTTATGTTAAGTGAAGGATACATCTCAGGGACAATTCCCTGAGATAGGTACAAGAAGTATTTGAGAAATCTGTAACACGCTGTCACAACAGTAACACATACCAATTATATCTGGAAAGGAACAGCATATGTAGGGCAGAGAGAGTCTTGGTAAAAAAATGGCTGAAAATTTATTAGGCCAGGGCTTATTGCATGTGACTCACTCAGGGCATAATTGTGATGATATACTAAAGAAAGCATTTAGTTTTATGAAACTGTTTTCACAAAGGTTTCTTTACTGATAGTATTGCAACTTTTTAAGTACACTGAAAAATATTTCTATATATTTGCTGCCTGAAGGATGGTTTGGAAATGGAGGGGTTTCTGAGTTACCACAGGGCAGTGTTTCAGCTGACACTCCTACACAGTTGTTCGTTACAGTATTTGACAGTTCGTATTAGTAGATGGTTGTTGGAGCTGAAGAAATTATTGGAGTAACATCCTTGGGGAAAGAATTCAGCATACTGGTAACGGAAATAAAGTATACTTGAATGTTTCACTTCCAAAGATCATGCTAAAATCTAAGATGTGCCATTTTAATATAGAGCATTTTCTTTGCCGAACTATGTTGGAGCAGAGTTTAGCCCCCAGGTATCACTATCACTTTACAATAGTGTTGAGCATGAAATGTTTTGCTGTTTGTTTTCTTGTTGTCAATATTTTTTTCTGTAGTGTTATTCTTTGCTTTATTTTACAGTCAGAGAATGAGAGAAACTACCATATATTTTATCAGTTGTGTGCATCTGCTATGCAGCCCGAATATAAACATCTTAAATTGGGTAGGTCTCAAGAAAATAATCTACTCTTCATTTTTGCAGGGCAGTATTTTTAAGGCTGGGATTTCAAATGCTAGGGTGTTAAGTGCTTTATAGCATAAATCTCACGGCCTTAAAATGGGACCTGCATTTTTAAGTCACTTAGCTATTAATCCTGCTTGTTTTGAACTTGGTAGCAAATCCTTAGTAACTCGAATAGTGCACGATCAAGTACCTAAGTGCCTTTGAAAATCCTGTTCTCATACTTTCTGTAGTCACAGGTGCCATGACAGTTTAGGGGTTTGATTCACTTATCTACAGAGAAGCTGGGAGAAGCAGACCTTAGGTGTATGTTTACTCAGTGTCCATTGTTTATTAGATGAAATATTAAGATTTCTAGGACTTATGAATACAAATTTCTGTCAGCTTAACTGAGTTAGGCTCATGGATTTCTCTCAGAGAAAAGAGGACCTCCAGCTCATCACCGAAACGCTGTCATCTGCCATCATCTTTAATTTTTCAGTATAAAGAGTTATAAAAAATGGCTGTCCCTAGTCCCTAATTTTTGCAGGATTACAAGATTTGCTTCTTATCTATAGGAAGTGCAGAAGAATTTAACTACACACGAATGGGTGGCAGCACTGTAATAGAAGGAGTTGATGACAGAGCAAATATGGTGGAAACTCAGAAGACATTTGCCTTACTGGGTAAATTCTTGGGGATGTATTTTCAATAGATTTTTCCTTTTTTTTTTATGAAATGGGCAAAGGCGGTTTGTTTCTGAACTATCCAAAGTGTTAGTAGTAATTACCAAAATAATTTCTTCCATAGCTTATTTATTGTACTTTTGGTCTGTTATAAAAGTACTAGGCAGGAGCAATTAGCAGTTGGTGTTAATGGTCAGAATCACTGAGGGCTGGAGTCTTCTTGGCCCTTAAGTTAACATGCTGTGACGGAAGTGGACGTGGAAGCTTCTTTGCCCCTGTATGGCTTATGTGAAAGCCAAATCAGACTTGAGCTGGCGCTTGGGGAGGTACAGGAATTTATGCCTAATCTTTCATCGGATCAGACAGGCAGAAAATTGGCAGAACCAAGGATTTGCATAGTGCTTCTCAGAGATGCTGTACAATTCTTGGCTACACAACAAAGCAAGTAGTCCGTCATTGTTCTATTTTAATTAATTGTCGTGTTTCTGGGTATTTAAGGTAATCAAGAATTGGGTTTTTTTAGGTCTGAAGGGGGATTTTCAGATGGATGTTTTTAAAATGCTGGCAGCGGTCCTACACTTGGGCAACGTGGAAATAGCAGCTGCTGGAGATGAAAGATCATCCATCAGTGTAAGGAAGTAGCTCGTTCAGATATCAACATTTTCTGTTATATTCTGTGCCAGAAGTCCTTTAGCAATAGTTTCTCTCATATCTGAGGCTCTGAACAGCATTAAATCTGGTGTACTAAACTTGATTGATTTCTCCATCTTCATCTATACAGGGGCACAGCGAGAGTCCACACAGATGCTGTTTTGTGCCCAAGTTCAGAAAGTCTTACCAAAAGGCTAAATGTGGCTAAGAGTACCCCATATCCAATTGATCCACAGCTGTTGGAAAAGCCATTTGGGACTCTCTGCAGGAGACAGGAAACAGAGCTTTGTCAAAGCTTCTCAGAATGTGTGTCAGTAAGCTGTGCAAGTCTAAAAAGCAAGAACACCTAAACACAGACTAAAGTAACTTTCTTTCAGTGTCTTAATCTAAAGCATCTCACCCATTCCAAGTTTTTCTCTCCTGTATTAGGAGTTCTGTCCAGTATTACTTTCTTCAGCTCATCTTGATATTTTGCCAGATGAAGTAGTAAACACAGCCCCTTGTCTATTTAAAAACAAAGATCATAGTTTGATGTCAGCGGTGCAAGGATTTCACTGTCTAGACAATAGCTAATGTAATAAATGTAATCTAATATTTATTTATCTTTTTTAAAGATGGAAGATAGACATCTCAATATATTCTGTGAACTTCTGGATTTAAACTGTGACAAAATGTCCCGATGGTTGTGCCACCGAAAGATTATCACCACCTCAGAGACTGTAATAAAGCCAATGACAAGAGCTCAGGCTGTTAATGCGAGGGATGCTCTGGCAAAGAAGATCTACTCTCATTTATTTGACTTTATTGTGGAAAGAATTAACCAAGCTTTGCAGTTCTCTGGCAAACAACATACTTTTATTGGTGTTTTGGACATTTACGGGTAAGATGGTCTCTGGAAACAAATTAACTTCTAAGTTGTGCCTTTTCTTTAGAGCTGATAAGAGGCATTTTTCAGTCTGGGCTGGTAATGGATTTGGAGGGGGTTGTTTTACTAAAAGGTCATGGTCATATAAATTCTTTAGCATCCAGAGTAGTGGAAATGTTCAGCTACTATAAATATTAGTATCTTTTGTGAATGAGGTTTAAATTTAACTTTTGATATGATACTTTTAAATTTAACTTTGGATTTTTTTTAGCTCTGTTACATCTGGTAACTTCTAAAGAAATTTTGAAATACCTTAACGTCTTCATTAGTTTTATGGCTAGTTAATTTTCTTGGAAACATCAGGATAGCCTCAAAATCTTTTAAGGATACTACCGTTTGATTTTGATGTCAAGGGATTTTTTTCTTTTCTTATTTGAATTGTGTTTCAGATTTGAAACATTTGATGTGAACAGTTTTGAACAATTTTGTATCAATTATGCTAATGAAAAGCTACAGCAGCAGTTTAACCTGGTATGTTCTTTTATTTGTTACAGTTCTTTATCTTACTTTACTACAGTTTTTAGATTATGAATAATGGATATTAGCAAATGCTGTTTGTGCTTGAGTAATGGATATTTCTGGATAATGACTACCCAGAAATAAATAAACATTTTTTTTTTTACATGTATGCATAGGTATACATATGAAAATTTCTGAGTGTATTTTCTTACAAGACAGACATGTAATATAGGCCAAAATATTTTTTTTCTATCTGATGTATACAACCATGCACATGCACACACTGTGTTTATTTTCATACTTAATTGCTGTAACCTTACATTTGCATAATTTTCACATATCTAGCATGTCTTTAAACTTGAACAAGAAGAATATATGAAG
Organism: Oxyruncus cristatus; assembly: GCA_013399855.1. NCBI lineage: Eukaryota > Metazoa > Chordata > Aves > Passeriformes > Cotingidae > Oxyruncus > Oxyruncus cristatus. The sequence goes on from VXAY01002056.1 coordinate 487,460, forward strand.
GAAGATATCCCATGGACTTTAATAGACTTCTATGACAACCAGGCTGTCATTGACCTTATTGAAGCTAAAATGGGAATTTTAGAACTTCTGGATGAAGAGTGTTTGGTAATTTAAAAATTCTTGCATTTAGAGCTCATAGAAAAAAAAACGTACATAGATTTTTACAAAATGGGCTTATAATCCATATTTTGTCCTTTTATATGGGAAGTAGAGCATTTTCCTCATAAAAGGAACATTAAGGTTCGCCCTCTATTTAGTAATTTTAATTGTAAGCCTCTTAGTCTATTTTGCTCTTGTAGAACTAAGAACCTAAAATTAGATTCTTACCTAGAAGACAACCCAACAACTAGAGTTCATCACTGTGAGGGTAGTGCAGTACTGGAACAGGTTAAGCAGAGGTGCAGTGGGATCCTCATCCTTTGACATTTTCTGGATTTTAGTTCAAACAGCAGTTTGTTGGTTGTAGTCTTACTCCAAGCAGGATTTTGGACTACTCAGTGTCCAGGGGTCTATTTCATCAATATTTTGAAAATGAAGATATTCCATGAATCACTAATTTTGATACAAAAAAGCCCCGAACAGTCTTGCTTTTTAGTAAGTACTTGTTGAATGCATCAAACCTACATCCTTGCTTTCCTTTCTTCAGTGTTACTATTTTCTTCTGTGTCCTCTCCTGACTGTAAAAATTCCTAATCTATTTTTTTCTATTGAAGTAGCTTTGCCATGGAGGAACAGGTCAGGGAAAGTTGAACCCTGTTAAGATGGTCTCTAAAAGGTGTTTTGGTGATATTGGAAGTCTGTACTTCTTGGAATCCAAACCATGGAGTAATATTGGTAATATGTTCTGCTCACTGGCATTCTCAGGGATCACACTGTTCCCATTTACAGGTAGCATCCTCTCAGGACAAAATGATTTATGACTCACCAGAGAATTAACTCCAGTCAGCAAATTTTTGGATTAATACAACATCCTTTCATAAAATGATTTGCTTCAGGGAGCCACTGGTTAGTTTGAAGACAGAAAAACTGTTGTTGTCAGGCCTTGTAAATCGCTGAAAATGTTTTATTCAGAGTATTTGTTGACAGTAAGCGGTTTTGCTGCCCTTAACAGTCCAACAAGTTTGCTAAAGAGATCACCCTTCTCATTTTTACAGTTACCTCATGGGAAAGATGAAAACTGGCTTCAAAAGCTATATAATAATTTTGTCAATAGAAATGCACTCTTCGAAAAGCCCAGGATGTCAAACACGTCTTTCATCATTCAACACTTTGCTGATAAGGTAGAGTGTAAACAACCCAGTAATGTTTCACCATGTTTCTAGCCATAGCTCATTCAGAAAAGAAACAGACTTAGAAAATAGGAAATATTAACCACACTTGTTTGGAACTTCTATAAAATTGATCTTCAATACATAACGCTATTTATTGATTGGTAATAGTGTTGTAATGTGCCATTTAAACATAAGAAGTGCTTAAGATAATGAATTTGAGAGAATAAAAATAAATCATCAAGATAAAAAAGCAGAAAAAGAGTGGAGTGTACAAATACAATAATCACAATTGTAGTCCATACACATTTTAATCTCAGCTATTTACATTTCAAATGTAGTATTCCTTTTTTGATATTTTGATTTGAAATCATGGAGTAATGAAGAAAGGAGGAAAGAAATTCCTAATGAAGGCAGAAGGAAATCGCAGTTGGTAGTGGATTCCGACAGTTTGTCTTGCTTCTAAATATACAATATGTATCTGTGTAATCTTGAGATAATGGAACTGGGAAAAGAAGAATTTCAGCCATCGTGTTTAAGGCTAATAAAGAGCTCTTGGCTACCACAGCTGAGAGAGTAAAAATTATTGTTTTGCTAACTGTTTATATGTGCTGAGAAGTTAATGATTTTGCCTGTTTGCACAGGTAGAATATAAATGTGAAGGATTTCTGGAAAAAAACAGAGATACAGTACATGAAGTATTGATTGAAATCTTGAAAGAGAGCAAGGTTTGTGAACAATCAGTAATGACTAATTTTCTGAATATCTGATTTTACTGGAATTAATTCATATCTGATCTTAAAATACTTGTTTTGATATAAAATTTTCATAGGTTGGATCAATTAATTTAGTCTTAATTTTTATTAATATTCTACCAGGATATATTTTTAACATAAAAGTAATATAGAAGATGAAAAACCACAGTGTTCAACTCCTTGGGAGATGTGCATTTACTTTGCCAGTTACGTTGTTTTGTTTTTTTTTAATATCTCCCTTGAAGACCATTTTGTAATCCTTGTAACCGAAAAGCTTTTTTTTCCTGTAGTCGTTACCTGCAGCTTTGATAGGTAGTTTATCATTAACAACTGCCTTTGTTTATTCTTCAAAAGAGATTAAGAGAATGCCAGGGCAAGGAAAACATCAGATGTCTTGTATGTGCCTGCCACTTCCCATCTGCTTGAAGGCCCTGTCCCTTTGAAAGCAACAGCCTTGAGACTTCAGGATTACTATTAAGAAGTTAACTTCATCTGAGCAGAAAACATATTCTTAAATTACATACTGTGAAAATATAACCTTAAGTGGTCTTATTTTAAACTCTGCTCTGTGTTTATGTCCGTATTTGCTCATATTGAAATAGCTTTTGCAGGCTGCCTTAGTTGTGAAATGTGTAAGTGCTTTGCAGCAGACTCAGGATCATTCCAACTCTCTCTTCAATTGTTGTTTGTTTGTGGATTAAATAGCCTGTTCCAAGTCCTGCATTACCTGGCCTAAGCACTGAGGGGTTTGCACGTTATGTTGTAGTAAATGTAGTTTTTATTGAAATGTTGCTACAGTTACACAGTGTTTAACTCTGACTCTTTCACCACACTTTTAGTTTCATCTGTGTGCAAATTTTTTTCAAGACAGTCCAGTGTCGGCTTCGCCTTTCAGTTCAACTATAAACATCAAATCTGCAAGGCCTGTTCTCAAGTCACCCAACAAACAGCTCCGGACAACTGTTGGCAGTAAGGTACTGCAGAAACGTGCCATTCTGTGATGCTTGGGCTTTCAAGTGTACTGGGCAGTCTGAGAGTGTGATACTGGATCGTGTCACTGTTCTTGGGGGACTGGCCAGTTTTCAGGACAGCCAGAACCAGCCACAGTGCAGTGCTGCGGGACTGGGTATAAGTAGGTGTGTTTAACTTTCATATAGGAGACTCCCGGGTACATCGGGACTGTTAAATTTCCTGCATGAAAGGTCTAAACGCTAAGAATATATATCCCAGTGTTCAGCCAAAACCTAATAAATAATTAAAAGACTGAGATTTGACTTTTTGCTTTGCTGGAAATGTTTCATCAGCAAAACTGTTACGTCTGGTATTTTCTAGTTCCGGAATTCTTTGTCTTTGCTTATGGTGACCCTCAATGCAACCACCCCTCATTATGTACGGTGCATAAAGCCAAACGATGAGAAGTTGCCTTTTGAGTAAGTATGTTAGTGGTGTTGAGCTGTTCTGTTACCTCTAAAGTCAAAAAAAAGAGTATTTTTCCATTTCTTCGGAGCAACGTGTCAGCAAGTTAAATTCTTATTGTTGAGCAACTTCCCATATGGAACGTATTTCTCCTTTCAAGATAACTGAAGTAAAAAAAAAAAATCTTTTTACAAAAATAGAATAATTCAGTAATAGTTATTGATACCTTAAAAATTCTTTATTAGTCTAATATTTTTCAAGTTCGATATTAGTGTTTGTGTATTTGTCAGAACATTCTTAGGGGTAAGGTTGCCCACCTTCGGTTGAAGTTGATGGATGTTTTGTACGTTATGGACTAGCACCAGTTCATATTCAGGGAGTAAAACCCATTGCCGTTTTCTGTGTGAACATACCTGTTGTCCACAAAAATATTTAAAAGAACTTTAGAAGACAGAAAAAGTGTGAACAGTGTTGAAATAGAAATCCAGTTAGTAGAATGGTTCCAGTTAGTATAGCATGCCAAACCCAGCAGACATGTAAAATGTAACTCTGCCTTTTTAGGTTTGATTCAAAAAGAGTTACTCAGCAGCTACGAGCCTGTGGTGTTTTGGAAACTATTCGAATTAGTGCACAGAGCTACCCATCCAGGTAGGGATGGCAGCGAGCCTCCTTTTGTCAAAAAATATTTAGTTGTCTGTTAAATGAGATTAATTTGTTAACTTTTAATTTTCCAGGTGGACTTACATTGAGTTTTTCAGCCGTTACAGCATTCTTATGACACAGCAGGAGCTCTCCATAAATGACAAGAAGCAGATTTGCAAGATTGTTTTGCAGCGGCTAATCCAGGTTGGTTTGTATGTACCAACCCACGGGTGTATATTGCAGCTTCTGTTAGTAATAAAAGGTCTCTTTTGCCAAGAGTAGTATTTCTCCTCAAATAGGAAAGACATTTACATTATTACTGTTTTTCCTGATTTAGTGTGCTGCACACAGGCTTGCGGGTCAGTTGTGACACAGTCGTGATGTGGCCATAGACAGAGAATTTAAGCACTCTGTGCTTAACATTGTCACTTGCAAAATGGAAGATATTCTACCTATATTTATAAACCAGTGAACAGTAAGTGGTATACATTTGTGAAGTATTAGAAGCGCAAGAGGGCTTTTGATGGTGGAGTGCAGCATATTGGAGAACTGTTCTAAAAATGTGCTATTTTGCACATCGCTCCTATTTTTAGACGAGCTGGTAGTGTTGAGGCTGGTCCCAGTCAAGCCAGCAACTCAAGTCAGCGTGTCAGGAGTGAGTTCAGACTCAGGGATGTGTGACATGGAACTCAGGCACACTTACTGCATAGCTCTGGCACAGGCCAAGGGTAAGAGCCTGAACTTAAAAGCAGCTTCCCCCCTCAGTTTTTGCTCACACAGCTCACTGATGCAAGGCCAGAATTGTGCATCAAAAGGTATTGTTGAGCCCACGGAACCTTTGCAGACTTGTAGAAGGGGGTGAAGAGATTGTTTTCAAGGCTTTGATGATAAGTCCAAAGCCTCCCTTTAATTTTAGATCACTGGTGTGCAACTTTTGATGTAATTCTCTGGGTCTTTCCTGCTAAGTGGATTTTCTCCCTGCACTCTTATCTACAAAGAGGACAGAGAGGATAGTCTTCTTTAGCAAGATCATGTCATTTCAGAAGAGCTTGCCTGAAGTGACAATTTATAAAAGGAAGAGAATATCTGGGCTACACCAATAAACTAAAAACTTAATATACCTACCGTTTTCTCTTTCAGGATCATAACCAGTATCAGTTTGGGAGAACAAAAATTTTTTTCAGAGCAGGACAGGTTGCTTACTTAGAAAAACTGCGATCAGATAAGCTGAGACATGCATGCATCATGATCCAGAAGAGTGTTCGAGGCTGGCTGCAGAGGAAAAAATACCTTCAAACAAAGCAAGCAGCTGTTACCATCCAGCAGTATTTCCGGGGGCAGCGGACAGTACGGTACTCTTGGCTGATAAATGAATTTGCTGTTGGGGTGTGTCTGAAGGCAAATAGAAGATCAAACTAAAGCCCAGAGTGTCATTTTTATAAAAGAGCAATTCAGGCTGTATTTTCATTTCCTCTTGGTTGTAATTATGGACTTGGAAATGTTCAACATGAATAGCTTATTTAGCTGATGTGAAGAAAGTACTCTTAACAGGTTTCTAATGCTGTCTGTCAGATTCCTGAGAGGCCTCTCTACCTGTGAACTCAGTCCTTAGCTGATGATACGTGAGCCAGTTGTCAGCAAGGGCTTACTGCTTAACTTCAGGGCCAGAGAAGAAATCAGGGACCAGAAAGGAAAATCAAGTTATTGCAAGGAGTTATGCAGCAAAATTAACTGCACCAGTCATTCACAAAACAGACTGAGAGAAAGGTGGCTCTGTGTAGGCTTGGAAATTTGCAAAAAGAGACCAGAACGACTGCATTGGAACAGATGTCAAAGGTGGTGGGTAACTCCCTCTCTTTCCCTTTGAAGAAAAAGCTGTATTTTAGATATCAAATGCTTGTTTTCAACATATTTTTTTGTTTGTTTTCAGTATCCTTTTTCAGTATCTTTTGTGTGTGTGTGTGTGTTTGATTTGACTGACCAAAGGAATGAGCACAAGAAATCTAATGTGACCTAAGTAAACGTTGTTGTCTTTTGAATCAAGGCAAGCTATAACTGCGAGAAATCTGAAGCAAACGTGGGCAGCTATAACTCTTCAGAAATACTGTCGGGGTTACCTGGTCCGTAGGCTTTGCCAGCTCATCCATGTGGCTGCTGTAACAATACAAGCTTATACGAGAGGATTTCTAGCAAGAAAAAAGTATCGGAAGGTACAGCCTGTCAAAAATTTAATTTCAGCGACTAGAAACAGCTGTTGCTCTATAAGAAAAATGGAGACAACTTTACCTTTTGCATGTCTGGTTCTCATATCTTCTACTCTATTTTTGTGTTGTTACTATAAAAACGCTGAATCACAGTAGATTCCAAGAACTTGGTCTGGTTTATACTTGATGCAGATCATTTTGTGTGATTGCTCCAGTGGCTCAGATGTGTCTGTAGTCTGGTAATTTCAGTGTTTTGATACGTCCGTGAGAAGCATCACGCTGACCAGTGTGTGTGTAGACTCACAGGCTGTTGTAGCTGCTGCTGACTGAGCCATAGGTAATTACAGACAGATGATAATATTTTATTTTAAAGATGCGTGAAGAGCAGAAGGCTGTGATCCTTCAGAAATACGCCCGGGCGTGGCTTGCCAGGCGCAGGTTCCAGAATATTCGGCGGTTTGTGTTGAATATCCAGCTCTCATACAGAGTTCAGCAACTGCAGAAGAAGATAGAGGAACAGGTGAGGGAAACCAGTCAGTTTAGGGTTTGTACTAATTTCTTTATCATATCTGTTCTAGTAAAAGTGCTTCTGCTGACTAGAGACTTATGTGAATTTAATTATCCGTATGTTACTTGAGAAGACAGGAGAATTTGCAAGAGATATGATCTTTTATAATGAACTGCTAGACTTCCTATATCCAGTGTAGAAAGAATCCCCTAGGGTTTCCTTATATTTTTTGGGTCAGTAATGCAAATTAGAAGAATCTGCAATAAACTTTTTTTTTTTCTGATTGTTTCTTAAGTCGTCCATCCAGTCTCTGGATGGGGTTGCTTGTTGGGATGAAGGATGTGTGAGATACTGCTCTGGTACAACATATCAAGTAACTTTTGGGAGTTGCACATTATGTTTATTTTGCAGTTTATTTTTGAGAGCCATACCGGCTGAATCATCTTTAAAATGGTAGTTTTAAAGATCTAATTGATGGAAGCAGTCCCTGGTTGAAATGATGGTGACTGGTATGGAGTGGTGAGCAGAAGTAGGTCAGGTGCTCCCTTCAAAATTCTATGGAACGGTTTCGGGTGTGTATTTTTTTGTTTCCTTTTAACCTGTCCTGCTCCTTGTAGAGTAGAGAAAATCACGGTTTGCTGGAACGATTGACCAGTTTGGCTTCGGCTCATATGAATGACACGGATACAATTCAGAAACTCGAAGCAGATCTTGAAAAGTTAACTGCTCAAAAGAGAACATACGAAGAAAAAGGGAAAAAATATAAAGAGGACAGTGAACAGGTGAATTATAATTGCCATCTGGGTGCTTTTGTTTTTAAATATTTTTTTTTTCAGTTATCAAATGCATGATTTGAGAGTTGCTAAGTAACTTTTGTGTGCGTGTGAGTGGGAGGCAGCAGAGAAGAAAGTCCATAGATGCTTGTTAAAATGTAACATCTTCTGTGACCTATTTCTTCCTCCTTTGTAACTTGTATATTATGCTTGCTTTTTGTGTGTACAGAAAATCTTAAAACTTGAGAATCAGAATAAAGAATTACAAGAACAGAAAGAGACCTTAGAAATAAAGCTCCAAGAAAAAACTGAGGAAATGAAAGGTACAATACTTAAAGGGAGTTTCAAAGGCATTGCAGTGGGGCAAATTTGTAAAGTCAAGTTATCAGCAAAAGTAAATCACTTTTGTATTAATAAGAGCAATATAAATGCTGAGTTTACATGAATTGAAATTCTTGTTTAGAATGTGTGGTGCAAATGCTTTTTATTTAATAAATAAATTAAATTTGTTCTTTCAATAGTGAAGGCTTTCCTCCTCTTATGCTTCCTGTCTCATGCACATGTATTGCCTTGAAGTGCAGCTTCATCCTTGGTTCCTTTAATATACTGGTTTTAGGAATCTAACTTCAAAGGACACAGGCAGCACAAGAGATCAAGTATACTTTGGAGGAATAACAATTTGGTGTTGAGTAGAACCTTTTCTATTCTATAGCATTCCTTATAAAATGTACTGTGATAATTTTTGGCACTTGAGAGAGTAATTTCAGCCTCAAAATACGTTAAGGATTACGTACTTAAACAAAACTCCTAATTGTGGTCATACTGTTTTAATAAATGTACATAATGGCATGAAAGTCTTTGAAACATTGAAGTATCTTTTGGCAGAGAAAATGGATGACCTCACAAAGCAACTCTTCAATGATGTACAAAAAGAAGAAAAACAGCGGATGTACGTAATCTGAATTTTATTGCTTTGAAACAGCATTCATTTTTTCTCTTTCCCTACCTTTCTTTCTCCTGCTGTAAATGTGTTATGTTGACATCCCTTTTGAGTCTGTCCAAGTCCTTGGACATCAGTGCTAGTCCTGAAGTAGGTCATGTAGAGTTTAGGAAAGCACATGCTTGTTTGTAGGTCAGTCCTATGCAGGAAATCATGATGAGACTGTTCCTGCTTTTTCAGTTTCCTGTCTTTTCATGTGTCTTTCTAAGAATTGAAAGGCAACCTTGATCTAATGGTTTCTTTAGAAATACCCTCAGAATTCGGTCAGGACTGGAAGAGCAGCTGATGGCCATGCCAGTCAGAATTCCTGTGAAGTGAATTTAAAGGGCAGAATTGAAAGACTCAGCATAAGGGAAAGGCAGTGTTTGTAAAAGGGCATTTGGTTAAAGATATAAGGGAAAGGACTTTTCCCCCCCCTTTGGTGTTTCATTTGCAGTAGTAAAAATCCTGTTACTTATCAGTAAATGGTTGTTGCTTTGCAGCATGCTTTTCTCCGATCAAGTGTTTATTTCCCAATAACTCTTCTCCAGTGTAAGACAGAGAACCTCAGGTACCAGAAAAATGCTGTTTTCTGAAGTGCAGAGTGCAATAAATCACAGTCCTGAGGTCTGGAAGTTGTGTGATATTCCAGCTCAGTCTGATTTCAGCTGCCAGTTACTTCAGACTGTTCTAAGAGGACTTCTTCTGCTAGTTTTTCTGCTTTGCCCATTATCTATATTACGTAGGAAGCCAGGGACTAATGGAAAATGGAAAGCTTCCTGCAATTTTTAATGAGCAGTGCACAGGACTTTCTGTTGCTTTGTCCTTCTTCAGTGCTGACTGTGGCCATAAATGTAGTGGAAAGCTACTCAGGCAGGCTAACTCACAGAGTTAGAGAATTAGCCTTGAAGTGGAAAAAACTCAGTTTTGCCTTTAATTCCATCCCAACACTTGAATTACATGCAGTGAAATCTATGGACATTCTTCTCCCATTATCATCCGTTCTGTAGATTGATTCTGAGCATGTAGGGTAGCATTTTCAGGTAATTATGGTTCATTTAAGTTTTCTTCAATAAAACATGTCCTTCAAATTGAAACTAAAACAAAGCCCACTCTTTCATTTATGAATGTAGAAAAATAAAACCACCTTTCCATTGTCTTCTTTAGGATACTTGAGAAAAATTTCCAAAATCAGAAGCAGGACTATGAAAAGGAGATTGAATTGCTCAAGGGAGAAATTAAGATTCTAAAAGAAGAAAAAACTCAGCTGCAACATCAAATTCAGCAAGAAATTGTCATTCAGGATGGCTTGAAAAGGGAAGTAGGACAGCTTACAAAACAAGCACAGGTGAAGCATGATGCATATTTCATTTTGGAGTCTTTGCTAGATAAAGCAAGTAGATAATGCACATGTTTTATTTATATATTATCTTCACTAATTTTTTCATCTTCAGTGCACTTTTAGAACAAATTGTAGTTAATAAACTACGTTTGATACACCGCTATGTAGCATTGTGTTCATGTAGTACACAATACGAGTAAGTTACTGCAGTGCATGTTTTCAAGAGTAATTGTGCTTGAATATTTATACATTTAAATGTGTGGGTCTTTTCTTCTTTCTTTTCCTGAGAATGTATTCATTTCTCAGGGGATTTTTCGTAAGTATAGTTTATAAACTGAACCTGAAAATAGTACTTTCGTGTAAAGACACATTTTTTTCTCTTAATCAATTCTATGGCACAAACACATATTTTTTCAGTACATCACATTTTTTTTCTGCTCTGATGCCTGAGAACCAGATACTTTAAATAGAACACATTTCAAGCCTTTTACCATATTAACCTGTTCCTAATTATAATTATTCTTATGATTTCATTGATACTCAGCCCTTGTTTTTCACTCCTTGTCTCAGTCTCTAATGTTTCTCTGATTCAGAAAATACCTGAGTTACAAAAGGAAATCGAGCTGCTGCAGACACAAAAATTGGATGTGGAAAAGCAGGCCCACTCACAGAAGCGAGAACTGAGGGGTAAGCCACACACCAGATAATGCAGAGAACTTACCAACTATGACATGAAGACAGTTTAAATTGATTTCTTCTATGTTAGCTTTGACAAAACTCCAGTTCTCTTTCCCATCCCATACTGATTTCATTCTGTACATATATTTACTCACATGGGAGCAAAAAAGACTCAACAGGTGAGTTTTACAAAGTGATCACTGAATACTGAGATCTGGTGAACCCCTTTGAAAAACCTCTGATTTCAGACATTTCTCCTTTGTGCTTAAAAATCAATACTAATAATTTAAACTTCACTTAGAATTTAAACTTAGTGTAAAGCTTAACAAATACCTTGTAGAGACCTAAGAATGTGGAAACAGTGCATTATCTGATGAAGTTTTCCTTCATCTTTAACCTTAGGTCCACTAATGTCAAATATGCTGAAATAATGTGCTGAGTTGGGTTCCTTTTGGGAAAAGGTACTTAAGAAGCACGGCTGTTGTGAGCTTTGTTCAGTGATAGCAATGTCATGGAGAAAACCTGTGTCTGCAGCATTTCATGTAGTCACCTAGCACTAAGTGACAAGTCATCCATACAACTGTAGCAGCTGTTCAGATTCAGACCAGAAAGGTGTAACTTTGCACGGAAAGTTTGGTGTGTTTAGAAAAAAAAAGCAGTATTGGTGATACACCAATCTAATGCACCTACATGTCCCAAAGTAAAACCAAGTTCCTTGTTGTGTTCTTGTAGTACATCAGATACTTAAACAAGTAGCAGGAAAGAACCTCATAGATTACGAAGAGGTTTGTTTAATTTTTGTAATTGACCTCAATTCGACATCTGCGGAGAAAATAATTCATGTAATAAATTTTTTTTTTTTCCTACAGAAAAGATGTCAGAAGTTACAAAACATCTTCTTGAAAGTTATGATTTTGAAGATGTGAGAAGCAGGTAATTTTGTTCTGAGGTCTCTCAAAAAAACCCTTGAGGGGTGCATTTTGTTCACGTGCCCACTCATGGTACTGCCTTGCATTCCAGACTCTCTACAGAGGATTTGGAACACTTAAATGAGGATGGAGAACTGTGGTTCGCTTACGAGGGCTTGAAAAAAGCTACAAGGTTAGTTCAGTTCTTCCATGTTTTCATAACTCCAAGCTGTGATCTAGAAAATAAACTGAAAGATCAGAGAGTAACTAATTTGACAGTGCAGTACTGAACTTCTGTTTAAGAAATGAACAAACACTACATTATATGATGGGCTGAGCAGCGTAAAATCAGTTTAACAAACTTCAAGTAAGTCAGTGAGATAAGTGTGTATGTGTGAGTCAGGGAAATGTGTTTCCTCTGAGATATCATGCATAACTTTCAGCTCCCTTAATGCACAGGTGATGTAATGGAATATCTGTGTGTTAAACACTGTACTTTGTTTTCACTTCGTATTAAACTTGACCCATTTCACCAAGGTCGTTCTCCATCTGCCATGTTCTTTCTCCCTTTCTTTTTTTTAACAGAGTATTGGAAAGTCATTTCCAGTCTCAGAAAGAAATATATGAGAAGGAGATTGAGGGTTTGAACTTTAAAGTTGAACACCTTAGTCAAGATATTAATCACCTACAAAAATTATTCCGTGAGGAAAATGACATAAATGATGGTATTCAACTTGAAGTAAGCAGGCTGACTTCAGAAAACCTGGTAAGATCAAGGTGTGGTAATCAAAGTGTGGTAGTACAATCCAAATGTGTTTGTGGCACAGAGCACTTAAAAGCTTGTGGTCATGTCCTTGAAATCTCAAGGCTCAAACAAATGGGGCCATCTAAGATAGCACATCCATAAGGCTCTTTCCCTGCCTGCTTGGGGTGGTGTGTAAGGAAGCAGCCAAATTTCTTGTCCAGCTGTACAGCTTGTTGGGGCAGCCTCACAGAGATTTTTTTTCCCTTTTCTTTTGCATAAACCTGGTTTGAGATTTTTCTTCAGGAGCCTCTTCGAAGTTCTGAGGCTCTCCCCACCAGAGGGCAGCTGAGCATGCCAAAACACACCAAACAAACTGCAGGCACGGCTCGAGTCCAGTAATCAGTGCTGTGCAAAACTGTCTGACACAAGGAACAGATATTATTCCAGAAAATAGCATATACCATATAATTTTTCTGAAAAATAATGGAAGAAATATTTTCAAAACAAAATTGTGAAAATTGAAAGTGCAAGAAAAAGTTATTTACAATGTTATTAAAAAAAAAAAAACAAACAACAAAAAAAAACCCAAAACACATTTTATGGCATATTGAGGGCTTTTTTCCACTGTTAATTGAGCTGGGGAAATTAAAGCCATGGTGTAATTTCCTTTAAACTGGAACAGAACAATGGTACTACTGGGACAGTCCAACAATTTGATTAGCTCACTATTTCATTTTTAACAGTGGCCAGCAGCAGGTGCCTCCAGAAAAGTTAAACAAGTCAGGCAAGCAGGTAGCAGTACTCCCCCAGAGTCTGTCCTCTGGTTTTGACCATTTTCAGTTGAAGGTCCTGAGTTGTTATAGGAACTATTGCAGGCATTTGAAAAGAAGGAAGGTGCTGAGATACACAAATCTCCTTTTCCTCCAAAAGGTGATCCCAGATCTTAAACGGCAAGTTTCTGAACTTGAAAATCAGAAGTTAGATCTTGAAAACCGTCTTCAAGAGCAGACTGAAAAGTTGAAGGGTAAAGTACCAGGACGGTCCCTTGTCTTTCAGTTGTTTAAGAACATGATGGATTCCCTATATTTGAACTTTTAAAAGCTGAAGCAATATTCTGTGACGGCTTAATTGCCGCATTACTTACTTTCTTCTCAGTAAAATGTGAGAGGCACAATGAAAAAAATGTGTTGTATAGTTTATATCTCTTATTAAAGAATAAAGTACGTGCAAGCATGTGCTTTTTTTTACCTTTTTGAGGGCATTCAGTTTGGAAGTGTTCAATAGGGCTCTGCAAAGAATATGTGGAATGGAGTATGCCCTTTGGAAACAGTCATAAAAGGGAAAGATGATTTGGAACTTAAGGCATACTCTGTGAGATGGACTTCAGTGGGTGCTGAAGATTCAGAGTCAGAGGGAAAAGTTCTTGCTAAGTTTGCTTCTTTGAAAGTTCTTCTCAATTTGGGAAAGCATGCTCTGCTGAGGATTCTGAGTCTTTCAAGCTGCATGTCTTCCTAGGCAACTGTTCTAGAATTTACAAGTAGTTTTACTGCCAACTGCAAGGAGTTAGTAGTATGACAATTCTTCATGCCGTGTAATTTTCTTTACGTTATGGAGTAGTCTCATGTTTGTCTGATACAGTATCTGGCAGGTCATTCTGTTTCGTTAGATGGGATAAAATTACGAGCATAAGAAGAGATTGACTGAATACCAGTACAGAACAGTAAATGACTTTGATTTTGTTGTTTCTCTTTTGTTTTGGGTTTTGGTGCTACTTGTTACTGAAAAAAAAATAAAATGAAAGAGATGTCTAATCGGCTGCATTGTGAGCTAGAAGGGAATAGAACACAAAGACGGTAATTTTATTTTTTTTTAATTTAAGAAATGTAGTCACTATAAACTGCAGTAACAGAGTCAATTAAACACTTTAAAGTGTTATGTTTCATATAAGATCTATCTTACAGTCTTGTGTACAGTTAATAAGTAATGGATGAGTATGATATAACTATGCTTTAACAAAAGATTAAGAGACAAGACTTCTTATCTACCTGTTTTTAGAACTAATGAGGCCCAGAATGAAGTGGACATAAAACAAAAGGGCACAACCCAAGAAACTGAGGGGCTCAGCAATGGTTTGATGCAAGATGAAGTCCAGGATGAAGTACAAAGCAAGATAAAACAAGTGCCAACTCGACTCCATGTGGAAAACATGGTGAGGAAATGAAATTGTCATTAAGAAATTGTACCTGAAATGAAGGATAAAAAGAATCAAATAATGACTTTGTGGTATGGATAGGATGTTTTCTCAATTAATTGGGGGAGAAAAAAAAAGTATGAAGGTGTTTCTTGCACCAAATATAAGTAAAAGCACATCATAGCATGCTTTAATTGTGGCAATTAAACCTGGAGAGTAGAAAACAATTTTTTAATTGTGTTTACTCTGAATTCACTGACTTTGATTATTACAGGATCTTGAAGAAAAATTAGACATGAAAGATAGAATAATAAAAAAATTGGAGGATCAGGTCAAAACTCTTACCAGAACTCTTGAAAAAGGTAAGATATTGTTGTGTGACCTATTTTTTGTATACCTTTGAATGGTCAGTGTCTGTTTGAAGAAAAATGTATTTTAAAGAGGTGGAGTTTGGGGTGGGGTTAGAAATTTAAAACCTGAGGAAAATATACTGGGAAACCACCAACAGAAATTGCATAAAAGTAATTCCCTGGTTTGTTGGGTTTATTTTTTTTAAATAGGCTAAATGACTGGCACATATGGGGCCTAGACTATATGATAAATATTAAGCCAGAGGCATAAGGTTCTGTCAACAGAAGTTAACACATACCCTCACTCAAACTGTCTCTGAGCCAACAAAGTTAGTTTTGCATCAGATGAGTAACTCCTCCTGTTACCCTTCAAGTGGCAGATGGTTCCTAACAGTTGATTTTTACAAAGCTCTTACATACAATGTAATTCTTTGCTATAGGGAACTGTTAAAAACATTGCAGAGGTGCCTTAATGTAGAGATGTGTTGCTGCTTATTTGCCTTATTAACACAAGTAATTCCACTGAATCCAGCAAAACTGTTCATGAACAATATAAATGTTACTTAACTCATAATGCTTGGAAGCATAAGCAAAGAACATTAATGTGAACAGGCCTGTACTCTGCTACAGAGAAAACTGCTTTTCCCCGATAGTTTGTTCTAATGTGACCATTGACTCAGCCACTAACCTGGAAGTAACAATGCTTTTGTGTTTGACAGCTGAAGCTCATGGGCCAGCTTCGTCCAAAGAGTACATTGGAATGATGGAGTATAAAAAAGGAGATGAAGAAAGGATCATTCAAAATCTGATTCTTGGTATTTTAGTTAAACTTGAAATTTTCTAAGTTGTCAACAGTATTCAGAACACTACAACAAAAACTGCAACGCCATATTTCACTTACATTCAGAGTTGCCCTTTTCCCCACTCCCTTACCACCAATGCTCTGTATTGCTCTTTTTCTACTGCCAGACATTTCAAGTACAGAAGTGCTTTATTGTATAAAAATCATTTGTCTGACTCTGCATAATGCTGACTGTTATCTTTCTTATTATTTATTCAACTCTAAAGCTATAAATCTCAAGAGCTCACCAGGGACTTAAATTTATGTTCTTCCTGGTCATCTACTAAGTCTGTAAGTCACTGGGCTTACATCCATGTGTGACGGTTACTCTCCTGTCTGTCCTTTCCATATCATTCCCTTCACTGAAAGGAACTCTACTTTCATGTTTCTCTTGTAGAAGAATTTTTTCCTTCATCTGGGTTTACTTTACAATATCAATTTTACTGCTAAACCAGCTTTTTGCATTACCTTGATACATTGAATCATTGAATTTTTATATAATAAACCCAATGATTCTCCTTTATGCAGATTTAAAGCCACGTGGAGTTGTGGTTAATATGATACCTGGCCTTCCAGCTCACATCCTATTCATGTGTGTGAGGTATGCAGATTATCTGAACGATGCTGACATGCTGAAGTCTTTCATGAATGTAACCATTGATGGTATCAAACAAGTTGTTAAGGTAGGAATTGAGTTTGGCAGTAATATATTGTACTTTTTTATTTTTAACATAAAGTATGAGATGCATGCGTAGTACCTGGGGAATGCCGACACTTCCATTTGCTGCCATTCCTAGAATGGAATGATAATCATTAGTGACACTCCAATTTGAAGTTTGCAGTAGTTTCTCTGTAAAGTGTCCAGGTAAGGTTCAGCTGTGCTGAACACAGAATGCACAGAATGCATTAACATAAATTGTTTTTATCTGAAGAGCCTCTTGACAAAGTAATTAAAAGTATTTTGCATTTTACAATGAGCAGCTAATTAGGGGAAATGCATCTGTGCTTTCAGCACTGGTAAAAGTCAGATGGACAGAAATGAAGGTTAGTATGTCTGGCAGCAGGCAGGTAGTGAAATTATTGAGGTTTTTATACTGCTCTTCTACTCATGTAATAGTTTTTTTCATATGTCATTTGGTACTGCAGCACTGGTACCAAAATATTAAAATTTGTTGCCATCCAGTTTACAAAAATTAAGAATTGTTAGCCTGTTGTCTCATCTGCATAACAAGTTCAGCTCTGTGAATACTTTGTTGTGGATTTATGCATGGAAACACCAGGCAAGCACAGGCAGGAATAGACTGTGGTTTATGCAGTTGAACATATTGTACAGAGAATGCCTATAGTTTGTTTAGAAACAAATTCATATCACAGTTTATCCGTTAGAAAAGCTTGTGTTTACTTAGCTAACGAAAACAAAACATACTTACACATAGTTAGAATTATTTATTTGTAGTTCAGTTTCATTTGTGTGTGCAGGTGTTGTTCACACTTCTTTGCAGGAAGCCCTCCAGAACACCACACTATCCATAGGAAAGTGTAAAGAACTGTTTGTTCAGGCTGATTTATTTAGCCACTCTGTCACATCAGAATACTTTAACAGTATTTACCAAATAAAAGAGTGATCTTTGCTATGTGTGTATGAGCCTGAAAACACAAATGATTTGTTCACCTGGTATGTTACAGGTGCTGTATGCTCCTTCTGCTATAGATTGACTTTATTATACCAACGCTGTAATGGCCTTAAGTTTAGTTATTAGATTAACTTCATGAGACAATGCCATAATAAGATTGCTTTACTTCTTTTCAGGAACATTCAGAAGACTTTGAGATGTTGTCCTTTTGGCTTTCCAATACGTATTATTTTCTTAACTGTTTGAAGCAGTACAGTGGGGAAGAGGTAGGATTGATTTAATAAAATAATTTCATTACTTTTCATAAACTTTGATTGGAATTAAAAATAGTGATAATAGATGATTATTTGCCAGCTCACCACTGTTCCTTCCAGGTATTTATATATTTACATTGCTGTGCAGTGGTATTATATGTCTTACACAAATAAAAAACCCAGTATAGAACTAATAGATCAAGTGAAATCAAGGAAACATCAAAGTGCTAAAGTAGGTTAAAGACATGACCTGAAAACTGCTCCTTAATTTGAACTATTTCACATGAGTTTAATGTAGGCTGGACTTAAGATATCCAGCTATCTATCTATCTGTCTATCTAAAATATAAAAAGCAGTTTTACTGTTATACAATTGGGACCTTTCAAACACCTGCTGCTACCAAAATAAGGCTACAGAAGAAAACCTTGGGAAAGAAACAAAACAATAAAATGTTCATTTTTTTCCTAATTTCATTTGCTTGTTTAAGCAAACTGTTATCGTGAGATTCAAAATACTTTTAATTATTTTCAAGTTAAAACTCTTCCTGTATTTTTTGGCCAGGTTTTATAGATTCGGGTAGACTGAATGAAATTAGAGACAACAGAATAAAATCTTCAGGACTAAAGGAGAGAGATGCCGCAAAGCCTCGGCATCCCGGTGTGTGCTGGATCACCGGCAACGCTCCCTCTCGTGGTCCTACCGGGAACGGCTGCAGAGCCGCGCAGAAAACATTTAAACTTAGCTACCAAACTCTTTTGTAATTTGGTTGCAACAGTAGGCAATGGTCTGAATCCAGAATTTACTGTTAATATATATTTCTAACGAATATTCAAGACTTCACACAGCTTAGGATTCCGTGTAGACTTTTGAAGTCAGAACTTTGCTGATTGAAAGTCTGAAAATAATATCCCTTTGCAGCAATAAAATGTACTTTTTTTTATAACTATAATGTTATGTGATTCTAATAATGATATTTACGACTTACTTGCAGGAATTTATGAAGTGTAACACTCCGCTTCAGAATAAGAACTGCTTGAAGCATTTTGATCTCTCAGAATACAGACAAATTCTTAGCGATTTGGCCATTCGAATATACCACCAATTCATTCTTGTCATGGAGAACAACATTCAGCCCATGATTGGTAAGACAGCACCAATCCCAAACCCAACACACCTAAACGCAGCTTGTGAAGTGTACGAATAAAGCTTATACATGGAGGCAAAGGGTGGGACAGACTTCTTCCTCCTATTGATTTATGCGTGTGTGTTCCAGCATGTGTGTTTCTACACATATAAATTCCACTGAGTGGTATATCCCCGCAGGGTTTGGAAAGACTTTTTCCTCACAGCATTTCCTGGTGCGGGATAATTCTCTGAATCTGAGCAACATCATACAAAAGCAAAAGGCTTTTTAAAAATCCTGTGCTCCGGAAGCCCTTGTCGATTCTTTTATCACTTAACTTTTAAAATATCCTGAAAGTAGGTTTTGTTCAATAATTAATGTAACTGAAAGGATCCTTGGGAGTTTTGGTCTTATCAGTTATTTTCTGTTGTATTTCAGTGCCAGGCATGCTGGAATATGAAAGTCTTCAGGGAATTTCTGGCTTGAAACCTACAGGGTTCCGTAAACGTTCTTCTAGTATAGATGACACGGATACCTACACAATGACCTCTATCTTGCAACAGCTCAGCTATTTTTATAGCACTATGTGTCAGAATGGCTTGGACTCTGAGCTTCTAAAGCAGGCAGTGAAGCAGCTTTTCTTTCTGATTGGAGCTGTCACCCTCAATAGCCTCTTCCTCCGCAAGGACATGTGCTCATGTAGAAAAGGAATGCAGATAAGGTAAAACCAGTAAAGTTTCAACAAGCTTGAGAATGAATTTTTAATGCTTTCATGTAATCTCCTTTGTCTCTAAGTCACTGGGTATTCCGTGGCCGTTCTGATGGAAGTAGCCTGTCAGTTTTTTATTCCTTTTGAAAAAGTAAATCTTTGCGTTTTGGGCTGAGCTTTCTCAGCGTAACAATTATAAATTGTTCTTTCTGTGGAAACACTAATGGAGGAAAAGGCAGAAGTTTAAAGTCAGGCGTGGTTAGAATTCTTTCCATGCTAGCTCATTTGTGATGTGACCAATAGTATTTCTAATTCTTTCTTACTATAGTAAGAAGGTGCAGTGTCCCCTGGCTGGCAGAGAGACAAAAGCTGACTTGCATGTTTCATGCTCTGTGACAAGAAAGGCACTGAGACAGAGCCTGAGGATGTAGATGGAGCATCATCTGCCTTGTTACAAGCTCCAAGCAAATATGCTCCTGTTTTGCAGAAGATACAGTTCATTTATTCTCCATTAGTCAGTCTGCAGACTGATGTGAAAGAAAATCAGTAAAATCTTGTCCCATCTGGGAAATTACCAGAAGAAAGCTGCTTTAACCTTTAGCTCATCAGCTGTAAGCCTGGCTCTGCTTTGTAACATGCAGAGATTTTTCTAATTTCCTGTACCAGCTCAGTTGTAAATGAATGTTTTCATGACATGCAGTGCAATAGGCAATGCAGTATGTATTAGTAGTTTTCTGTAAACAACAGCTAATAACTCATTGTCTATTAGCCAAGCTTTTGAGAAATGAAAAAATAAAAACAAAAAACCAAACTAAACCAAAACCAAACAAACAACCTCCCCCTCTCCCCCCCCAAAAAAAAACCCCAAAACCAGCAATTTGAAATATGCAAAGGGGTAGGAGTAAACTTAAAGTTCTCTAAGCTATTAATTGTTTGGGGTTTATGATCTGCAGGTATGGTTTTTAACTTAAAATATATTCATTTGAGCACTGCATTAGAGGAGTATTTCTTTAGCACTCTTTGAAGTAACTTGCTTGTCAAGGGGAACCTGACGTTTCTGTTCTTTGCTCATGGTTTAACCCAGATGTAATATCAGCTACTTGGAAGAATGGCTTAAGGACAAGAATCTTCAGAGCAGCAGTGCCAAAGAAACTTTGGAGCCACTATCTCAAGCAGCCTGGCTCCTTCAGGTTAAAAAGATCACAGATGATGATGCCAAGGAAATATGTGAGCACTGCACATCTCTCTCTACTGTGCAGGTAATGAACCATCTGTTTTCTTCTGGCAGCACTGATTGCAGAATCTTAGCTTTCTAAAATAATTTGTTGCAAAAGGCTATTGGCCTTTCATTTGATAAAAATAACATTCCTCAGCATTCTGAATCATCACTTGCTAAACTGTAATTTTATTTCTGATTGTTAGCATTTTAGCTGCTCCTGTGGTGAATACTTGACTGCTTTGTTCTATCCCACATTTTTACTGCACAATGTATTTTTTTTACTTTGTCATAGGGGTTTTTTTATTGTTTCCCTTAATCAATTCAGCTTTTTCTACATCTCCTTGATCCAGCTGACACCTCTGGAAATAAGTCATAACAGTCATCATATATGTAAACAATTCATTAGGTGACTAGTCAAAATTCTCTCTTTGCTGCAAAATGTTTTACTGAAGCCTTAATTAAATATCAGTAAGGATGTCATAATAATGCTTTTTTCTTTTTGTCTTCTCACTTCTTCTGACATAGTAAAATAGTCTTTTGTAATTTGAACAGATAGTTAAGATCCTCAACTCATACACTCGATAGACGACTTTGAGAAAAGAGTGACTCCATCATTTGTTCGGAAAGTCCAGGTAAGAGGTACAACTATTATTTCTCAGATTCAGCTTTCAGGATACTTCACACACACAGTTTTTGATGTTATGTGGTTGTACCCAACATTTACGTCGTGTTATTACTGCGTTGCTCATCTTCCAGACATTTGGAAGTGATGCGAACAAGTCTGCTTAACATAATGTAAAAGCAAGATTTGCAATGGGAAGAGAACAATGAACTGGATTTGCTTTGATTCTTAATGCAGTATTTTCTTACCCTTCCTGTTATTATTTCAGGCTATGCTAAACAACCGAGAGGAGGTTCCACAGCTGATGCTCGATACCAAGTATCTCTTTCAAGTGACGTTTCCTTTCACCCCCTCTCCGCATGCCTTGGAAATGATACAAGTCCCCAGCAGCTTCAAACTTGGCTTTCTCACAAGGGTTTAATGAAACCCATGAATTGGTATTTCCTCAGAGACTATATAAAGACAGGCAGATTTTCATGGTTCATTTCACCCGCTGGTGGATAGTATGGCAGCTTGCAGTGAATTAAACTGTTGGAAACTTCTTCTTCAGTCAAGACTCGAACAGTAGGAATACTTTTGGCTTGTTATTTCCTTCTCTCTGTTCTTACTCTCTTCCCTCCATTTCAGTCCTACAATGATGACTTTCTATTATCAACTGGACACAAAGCTTACCACATGTTTTTTTTAGTCCAAACCTGACAAGAAAAGCATTTATCTGACAAGTTTGTATTGCTGCCCTGTCAGCACCAGTCAGAGGGGAAGACTGCCATGTGATAGATGTTGCTGCTTTACAGTTTTCCTTGTCTTCACTTCCTGTAACAAGAGGGTTTTTTCTTCCCAAGGTAGTTCTATTCTTTGCCTTGATATACTGGATCTGTTTGAGAGTACCTTTCATCTTTACTTCTTATACCCTTATTTCTTTCACAAAAGTAGTCTTTCATAACAGTTCCTCCAGAAAACTGTGGTAGGAGGGAAGGGAAGGTCTTTCTACAGTTGTTTAAAAAAAGTCAACATGAATAGCTACATTGAAACTGGGGAACAGAGATCAATCCAAGAGAATTGCTGTTACAAACCCACATTGTCTTTTTGTGGGCATGCTGGCAGGGCTCCCTCTGCTTGCATTGCAGCCTGGGGACTCTGCACAGATCTTTGGCCAAAGCAAGGACTCAGGTGCTCTTCTTCAAGACAGGTTTCAGTTTTGTTCTCTGCAGTGACAAGTTTGAATTTAGTATCAGGTATTGTAATGGAAAAGTCAGATATAAAGTTCATGTTTTGATCCAGGTTTGAATTACAAGCTTGGTTCTCTAAAAGACAGGAGCCATCTCCTCGTTTGGTTCCATCTCTAGTGCAGTGTATTTCAGAATATACACTGAGTATGCACATGTGCACATCATCTTTCTCCTTTTCTCTTTTTGCTGGTTTCCCTCCTCCAGTCCAGAGACTGAATAGGAGCAGATGCAGTTACTTTGTTCTGCTGTTACTGATTAACCAAGCCTAATTCCTAGCATTTCATCTTTATTTATATCTTTTCAATTGCAAGATCCTTCAAAGCAGTCTCCCTTTTGCTTTGTTCAGCCTTCTCCTTGTAATCACGGAGTAAAACAGTAACTTTATTTAGTTCTGGACTCTGTCAGAACAACTGGGGAAACAGCATTCATCTCACCACAATGATGACTATCCTTAGAAATTCCTCAGTAAATAATGCTGGTTTTCTAAACTACGTTAGTAGACATAGTTATTCAAATCAAGTACTAAAGCTTTGAAATATTTGAAGGACTCTAATTAATTGAGTTAATTTAAATATTGCAGGAAAGAACAATTGTTTTGATTTTTATTATTATTATACAGTGTTAGTACTACTTGTTTAATTTCATAGAACAATCTGTAAATATAAAGAAGGAATCATTCTTGCTGTTTAGTGTTCTTGGTGTTTACTATGTACAGTGTAATATTCATCATGATATCCACGGAGATATACTCAAAATATATGAAGGAAAAATTTTTTGGTTCATTCAATAACAATAAAAGCTGTACCAAAGATCACACATGTAGGTAGATTCGTATTTTAATGTGTTAAATAAAGCAGCTTTTAAATCACTTTGTAGTGCTTTGTCTGAATGAATAGCTATGTTCTCAGTATGGAATCATTTGAAAGAAGTTACTTGGAACTATGTGAACATTAGTGAGTGCTGTCAGTCTTGTATTGCACCATAACCATTTATTTAATGGTCCAGTTGCTTTGCTGTAACACTGTGTATCTTCCTGTCAGCATGGCATGCTGTCCTTGGCTCCTCACGAATTTCTGGAAATATTTTAATGCAAGCAACTTTTGTTGCTGTAATTTGTGCGTAGCCTTCTTTTACAGTTACTGGCGATGAATGTCTGTTACCTGGGATGACGGGAGTAAAATCACAGCCCACTCTGTCAGCCACATCACGCAGAAGCATCCAGGCACAGATGTCCTTTATGACAAAACTGTTGATCAAGAAAAAATTGTTCTGACAATTTGATGCTTGGTTACTTTAAGAGGATTGTGTGAAGTATGCTATTAACACCGTGTATGCAAACAGCAAAATACATTTTTAAAAGGAAGTTAAAAATAATCGGGTCTATTGTATGCTCTCAGAAAACTGACCTTGCTTTTGCTGACATTAATGCCTTCAGCCAGTATGTAAGTACAAAATTCTTTTTGTTCTCTCTAATTCTTCTAAATATAAGGAGCAGTTTTAGTGAGGGCAGATACGGGGAAGAGGCATTACTGAGGCTAACTGTCCTAGAATGAGAGTAAAAGAGAAAGCTATTCCGTTCAAATGGGAAAGTCCCAAAATCACAGAATATGCCGCATTGGAAGGGACCCCCAAGGATCATCAAGTGTTGAATGGTGATCCTTGCTGCAGTGGCAAAGCACTGAAATGGTTTATGGAGAGATGTGTGAGATGCTGTTGGCATCTTTGGATGTGTTTAGACATGTGACTCCTGCAGTTTCTGGGAATAGGACTCAGCAGCATAGGTGGTCTCTTTCAGTCCTGTGCTTCCATAAAACTCTAATAAGAAAGAGTATTACAAAATAATACGATAATAAAAAAATTTCTACCCAAGTTTCTGCTGGGCTGAGACCTATTCTTTTTTTTTTTTTTTTTAATCTCCTTTTGTCTCAGATCCCCTCGACTATCAAATGCAGACATCTAATGGCATAATTTCAGTGACTTCCATAGAGTCTTAACAGTAGATGTGACCTTCAGCACTTTTTAAATTTTTCGGACATGTTTTCATGAATTTCCCCAAACCTTTTTCAAAGAGTGTAAGAAAAGCAGAAATGTTTAATCCTGTTGATTTTAAATTTTTTGTCTTAGAACAGGTAAATAGTAAAAGTATAACCAAGGAGGAACCAGCATGGGCGCTAATCAATTTGTTTGACTTTTAAATTTTGTTAAGAATATGAGATAAACATCAACAGTGCTATTCATCAGAATGTCAAATTGCTATTTGGAAAAACCGGTTGTCAATCACCTCCCCAGTATGTTTCAACTTTGCTGTTTTGAAACCACCCAAAAATTTCTGCTGTATGGAACAGGCAGGTAAGATCTAGTTTGCCGAATAGTTTCTGTCCTTTATTCTACATTCTGAAGGAGGGCAGTTAAAATAAAGTCTTCATCATCAGTAATCATCAGCGCGTAGCTGATCTGAGGTGATGCAAACAGAGAGGCTGAGCTTTAAATACACTTTAAGTAGACTTAGTAGGAAGGTTTTCTACATTAGCAGTAGCACAGGGCTTATTTAGTCATCTTAAGACTCTCCAGGTTCTTGCTGTTTAAAAAGGTGGGTAATTTTTCTTATTTATCAACAAGATTCATTGTGCAGAATTTCTCTGTAAGTAGCATACTTGTAATGATTCACCATGCTACCATTTTTAGATTTCTAATGTAACTTTAAAAACCGAATAAGGTTAAAATTTCAGGCTGCAATGCAAGAAGTTGTAATGGTTTTAGACCTTTTGGGTTTAAGTATCTTTATAAAGTAATATACAAATCTATCATATGACAATCTCAGATATAATACTGATTTTTAATTTTTCAGAAGTCTTGATAGCTTTTATTGTAGCAAAATTTTGTAATGTGTCATAATCTCATCTGAAGTCAAATACTGATAGACAGCTATGATTCACCCTGTATGTTACTGTAGGAAATTCTCACACTTTGTCCAAGAATAATTCTGCCCAGAGTATTCATTCCAAGCCTAACAGATCCTTGTCAAAAGTCTCTAGAGCTAGTGATGATGTTTTGTTCAAATAAGATGGCTTCACACCAAGTATCTAAATCCCTGATTATATCACATGAGTTGTCTTCAGTGGGAACCTTGGAATAGCAGGTTATTCAGTTGTGAGTGTCCAGTTTTAAGAATCTAGCAGAACTGAGCCCAGGAGCTGTAGTCACTTTGAAACCATGAGCAATACCTGCTCCCTGAAAGGATGGCAGCGTGTATTCTCAGGCTCACATTTGCACAAGAACACATTAAAAACTTTAGGACGTATTTGCTGCTTTTCATCAAATGGAATATAAACCTCCTGGACTGCACAGAGCTGACTGAAAGCTCCATGCAAATTGTAGATTAATGTGCTGTAGTTATTTTCAGGACAGATTGCTTCCCACATGTTTTGGGATGAAGTTATGTGTCCCCTGGAGACAGCAGCAAAACTTTTATTGACTTAAGTGTGGGCAGGATTTTTGGGTTTTTTATCTCATTTTTCATGTAGTCCACTGAAGTACAAAAGAATAAACTGGAGAATGGAGGCAGGTACACAGAGTAAAGTTTGGTTTATATAATGGTCAGCCAAACAAATCCTAAAATCTTCATAGCTGATTGAATTTGTTTTGTTCCATTTAAATCTGTCTTGCAATAGCTTCTGATTGTTTACCATAAATTCATTATTTATGTACGTGTCTAAGTAATGCTAAAAGTGTCCATTTTTAGAAGTGGTGAAAGGTCCTATTTTCCCTATGAAAAATGTACAGAGAAAAATGACACTACATTCTTGTTTGTTTCTCTGACTTCCAAGTAGTTTTTTCTACTGTGTTGATGTTAGTGCTTTGATCCTAGAGGTGCCTGGCTTCAGAACAAAAGGGTTTTCGTAATGACCCAGCTGTCAGTATGCTTGAAGCATCAATTTCTGCTCCAGAAACATACTGTTCATATTTTGTAGCTGCTGCTGCTGCTGGAATCCTAGGTCATCTTTTCAGCTTTAAAAATACTGTATAATACTGACTATTTAATAAGGCAGGGGAAAACCAATAAATATCGATCAGTGGAGATTTCTCAAAAGTTCAGCTGTTGTTGTGCATTTCTGGTTATTGTCTGCTGACAAGACACTGAGTAAAAATTAGAAGTACTTTTCTACCTGTAGTGAATCCATGTGCACAGTACATATTATAATGGCATGTATATATATATTTATATTTATATTTTTCTGCATAAAATTAGAATCTGCAGAGCATGTGACTGTTTTGTATATAGTGACAGTTCATCAAGCTCAAAAGATTAGTCACAGAGAGAGATTATCCAGCCTACAGATGTCTATATAAGCCTAGGCTGCATTAGCTAGCACAGCAGTAGTGGGAAGCTTTGTGTTGGACTGGAATGCACCCTTTCCTTCTTCTCCATCTCTTTCAGCTCTCACAAACTGCAAAGATGGACCAGACCTTTTTAGCAGTTGTATTTGGTCCCTGTGACAAGTGCTCCAAAGAGAAGCCCCTCAGGCCTGTTTACATCAAATCAGAACAACTCAGCTACTGCTCGCTATGTGTGGAAATGGTACGTTATTGATTCTATCAGCCAGAGTGTGGAAAGACTGCAAAAAACAGGGGTTGGGTGTATTAATGTTCTGTTTTGTTGGATTTTTCTGGACTGCAAATAAGCATTGCTAGGCCCACAGACTGCCAAACACCTACCTCTGCAGACACCTGGTGCTTCCACGAACCCTCAACAGAGGTTGCCCTGGGGCTCAAGGATGTTTTATAATTTTTGATTGAAAAATCATTAAAAAAAATCAAGCTTTTTCCCTTACGGTACCACGTTCCTCAGCTGTGCAAATGTTATGTGCCCATTTAAACTGTTCCCTGAGATACATGTATGCAACTCTGCTTGGCCTAAGATCCCATTTACCTTTAACAGAAATTAAAAAAAAAATGCTGTATCATTGCAATGAACTCATTCACTAGTGACTGGGGATACGTTATTCATCTACTCTGTCTCAGTAAAAATGAGACACATTGAAGTGCTGTCAGAACTCCTTCATGGCCCACATTTCACACTGCAACCACATTGTCTCCTATGCTATGTGCAGTACCTGGGTGAGAGCTGGAAGTAGCTACAATCAGAATAATGTGGGAAAAAGCTTATCCTCCTTGGATAGAGGAGTGGAGTGTCTCCTGTAACCATGGGCATGCACCACGACAGAACGTGGTAATGGGGGAGATTAGCAACCTGCTGGCCTGACCAGCAGGTCCTGCCACATACTTGCATGAAGAAGAAATGATGTTGGAGGCTTTCTAATCTCCAGTAATAACTGGTGAGGAGATATCCCACTATCCTGGTAGGAAGCACTGTTCTAGAGAGATCACTGTGGGGTTTTTTTAGGTGAAATACAAAGCTAAGGTCATGAACCCATGTGGCTATTGAAGAGCCCGTCTGCAAAAGTCTTTTTGTAAACTTAAGAATTTTGTTGTCCAGCTTGGCAGCATTTTATTTCATCTTCCTAAACCATTGTGCATTATCAGTTAGAGAAGACATCCATCACTGTTTCCTCTCCAGAACTGGTCTCTGCTGTGACTGAACAGGGTCCAACTGTTTGTTGCATTTGACTGTCAGATGAAATGATGTCTGCAGGAATGCTAAAAGGTTTCACAGGCTGTGTTTACAAAACACTCATGTACAAGCAGATGAGAGCACTGATTTGGTGGCCTAGGTGGTGCATGTGTACAATTCACTGGCCGACAAAGCACATTGTCATGCGTTACACTGTTTAGGAGGAAATTTAGATGTAATGACTGCAAGACAAAAGACAGTCCTACTCGGTTTATTGCTGCTTTGAAATTTGAAATTGTTGCTTTGTTCAGGTCCTTCTTGGCCAACAGCCTTCTTGGCTATTTGCCCAATAAATTTTTGCATGACCTGATAAATGCCTTCTGGAATTACAGGAAAGGGGCTGTTTGTTATTTACAGTCCCAGCAACTTTCTCCTTATTATTTGCATTATGGACGTTTGGCTCTTACCCACTGGAACAGCTGCTGTCTGGAAGCAGACTGAGACTTCAGGAAGAATTGCCTCAGTACCTAACAGCCTGTTAGGCTTCCTATTAGCACTGCTGGAGGATCTGGTAGATCTGGCTAAGCTTGCTTTGTATTTAGCAAAAGATTTAAAAACAAATATTCAGAACATAGAGAGCTCTTTGCACTAGCACTGAACTAGATGTGGGTAGGGAAATTACATTCTTTACTTTTTTGAATTGATTTTTAGAGCTTTGGCTTAAATCAAAATGCACAATATATCCTTGCCAGACTTGTGCAAGTGTTTGTGGATGCACGTGCATATTGTAGTGTCTAATTGGCTGATCTTTCTGCAACTTCCCAGTGTGCCCATGCAACTCCTAATTCCAGTCCAGCAGATGCACAGATGCATTTTCATGAGCCAGTCTTTGTGATTTTCCCCAAAACAACGTATGTTGAGAGATAACAGAATTAGAAATTGGTGATTCTCAGTGTTGAGATCATCACCCATTTTGTTTTAGACAAAATAATCTTCTCCCTCTATGGTTTTGTCTACCTGGGAGTTCCGTGCTAGTCAGTAGAAACTCAATCAATGTTTGCTGGTTTTGTTTCCCCATAAAACTATTAGTAAATTAGCTTACAATTTTAAAAGAGATCAGCTGGTGAATTAGTGAGAATGAAAACTTATTTTAAAGGCCTAACTTTTGAGATAGGCAACAATTTGTGACACACTGCTAGATCATTCATCTTCCCCAGTGTCCTTATTATCAGAACAGTACCAACTTTCTTCCATCCCATCACCCCATCACTACAATCTGGTGTATTTGCCGTGTGTGGCACTCATTAACCCAGTACTATGTGATCCTCTAAATTATTCCAACCCTGGTCCATTTTATTAAGAGCTCCCAACTGGCCTTACTCCAACCTGTTGTTTTTGCATGGTTAGCTAATGACAGCACGGGTAGTTAAGTGGAAGTTGGTCAGATGAACTAAATACTTTTTTAATTTTTTTTTTAAATTTTTTATTCGAACTGATGATATGTGTCACACACTTCTACAGGTAAAGGCTTCCCTTTCACCTCATGGATCTGCTTACCCCTGTAATCTCAGGACTGGTATCATGTATCAGCCTGCACATGTGTGGTTCCCAAGGACTCTCACATTCTGAGCTGTTCTTTGTAGACTTTTTAATCCCATTCCCTAAGGCAGTGAGACTATTCACATCAGTAAGGCAAGAAACTCTGAATTTTTCACTGTCAGGACTGTGCCAAGTATCTGACACATAGGTGTTACCTATGCCAAATTCCTGAGAGCTGGTTTGTTCCTACCAAGGTAAAGAAATTTCCTATGGCTTTTGTTGGATTTAACTTCTGGGCCTCTTCACACTTACCAGGTGTCAGAAATAAGGCATTTCTCATAGATTAGAATCCTTCAAAAATAAAGTTTCTTTTTCAAAGTCTTTCCCTGCTAGTGCCCCAGGATACAGCTGTATTATTGAGTTTAATATAGGTAGGTTTAATTTTTCAGACATGAAGATAACACACTACAAGAAGATTTCTGTCACTTTCCCGCTAAAAGGTGTTTGGGATGGTTTTTTTTTTTGTTCCTTTAGTATCCCTTTAAAAATACGGAATTTTTATTTCCTTGGGAATGTCTGTGCTGGAAGGCGTTTCCAATGTGCTGATTACCTTGGGAGGCTTTGAATGATGTTCCTTTATCGAGCAGTATGTGAACTCCATAGGTTCTACCACCTACTTTTGCTTTTGTGCTTCTGAATGCAACTGGAGCAGTCAGTTCAGGGCTGCCTGCATGGCCACCAGGCTGGTGGGGTTAGGTCACACCAGTTTCTGTGGACAATGAGAAGTCTGGAAGTACATCCACTGCCTTTGACTCTCCAGCAAAGTAACCCAACTTCTACCTGAAGATCCATTGACTAAAAGAGACCTTGAGGACAGGACCAGATCAGGGCCTGAGTTCGGCTCCAGAATGATGGTGAAGAGCTCAGCAGCTCTGCCTTGGCATCCCTGTTGGACAGCAATGCTGCTTCTAAGCCCAGTGTGGGAAAGGACTTTTCTCCATCCAGGATGTGCCCAGAGTCCAAACAACAGCTGCAAACAGTCATTTTCTTATCTCCCTTTCCAATCTTGGCCCATCTCCAGGTTAAACAATAGCCATTGGATTGTCTATTTTCTGGCTAAAAGGAGAGGATGGGAGTCAATATGCACAAAGTTACTCCTTATAGATCAAGGACAATTCTGTGGTAAGAGGACATTTTCAAGGAACTCCCGGGGAACAAGGAGCTGCCAGGCTGTGTGCCATGGCCCTTTCCCTGGAAGCACCAGCTGCTCCTTGTGCCCAGCACAGCTCCTGCTCTGCATCCAAGCAGAACCCACAGAGCTGTGCCCCTGGGTTCACACCAACACCAGACTGGAGGTTCTTTATTCACCCTTTGGAATTTTGGAAACTGGTCCATTTCAAGAGCTGGGAAGGCCACAGACCCTAATATGCTTACCTAAGAGCAGGGGAAAGAAGTAGCTTGTTCAAAGGGGAGTTAAAAGAAGAAAAGAAAAAGAAAAAAGAAAGAAACCCTGATAACACCAAATTTAAAAATGAGGAATTCAAAGCGTAGTAGAGAGAAGGGTTCTTACCACTGCATCTGTACTGCTGACACAGGAGCTGACCCAGAGACCTGCATGGCTGAATCTCCTACCCCTACCCATCGCAGTAGCAGGGAACGATGGATCTGAGCTGGTACAGGTTCTGTCTTCCCAGTCTGATATTTTAAAATGCCATTGGGATGACAGATGCGGTTTTTTTTATTCCTTCCCTCGCAGAGTGTGCAATTTGTACAAACAACTTTGGATGCAAAGCAGAAACACTCCTTGGCGTGTGTTTCTGGGGAAACTAAGCCCTTGGGCTGTGAAAAGGGCTTGGGATGCACAGCGTGTAGAAGCGGGGCAGGAAGTGAGGCTGGTCCCGGCCGTCGGCCGGGAGGCCGGTGGGATGCTGATGCTGGATGCTGGAGCAGGCTGGGGATGCTGGAGCACCCGGACAGGGAATACTGGTCCCCACCGTGTGCGTGCTCAGGGCTGAGCAGCATCCCGTCCTGCCTGGACGTCAGCGGGGAGGGGAGGGGGAGCCCGAGCCGGCTCCGGCGCCGTTGCTGAGGCAGCAGGAGCCTCGGCAGCATCCCCGAGAGCCGGGCAAACTCCTCCCTCCCGCTCTCATCCCCGCTCTCCCTGCTTCCTCCGCAAAGATGGCAACCGAGGGGCTGCGCGAGAACGAGACCTTGGCATCGCTGAAGAGCGAGGCTGAGAGCCTGAAGGGGAAGCTGGAGGAGGAGCGGGCCAAGCTGCACGACGTGGAGCGTGNGGACATCGCTCTCCCGGGCAGGGGGCTGCAGGACCCCGCACCATCCCCGCAGCATCCCCGCAGCACCGCGCTGGCCCGGCCCGGGCTGCGCTGCCTCCGGCGGGGGTGGGCGGCCGGGAGGGGCGGGGACCCTGAAATACCCTGGGTGCAGCCCGGGATGTGTCTGCAGCCGCTCGATGTGGTGTCAGGAGCAGAGATTAACCCCAGCCGCGTGGGAGTTGACAGGAATTTGCTTTGATGAGGTCGGGATTTCACCCAAGGTGTGGAAGGGCTTAAAAAGGAGCATCGTTTCCCAAACCCGGCTCCTCTGCTCCCTTTCCCCCAGGGAAAAAACTTGCAGGGATGCAGTGCTGATTCAGAGGTGAGTCAGTGCTGGAGCTGTCAATGCCGTAACTCACCATTCTCAGCTGCAGCTTCAAGATCCAGGGATAACGTGGCAGAAATTACATGGACAGACCTCAACTTTGCCCTCCCACCATCACGCCCCTCCAAGTTCAGAAAAAATAAGCTAACCTTACTTTATGGAGCTCCTCAAGTAGGTGTTAATTCACCTGTCCAGACACATAAAAATCCTTTTATTTTCATAACTTCATTTTAATAATAAAAATTCTAGAATCTATTGCATGTTTTTGGAGGATTTTGGGGGTTGTTTTTAGAAAAACATATAAATTACTGTTTTCCTCTGAAATCACACATCTTACTCTATTAGAAATATTAGTGGGTCATTAAAACTTTTTTTTTCATCTCTTTTGATGTCCTAAACATTGGAAAGGAGTCTGAGCCTGTATCCAATCACTTAGTTCTTCATGTTTTCTAAGAATGAGAGACTGACAAACATTTGTAAATGTAAGGTGAGGAAGGGTTAAAATGTTGGTTTTTTTTTTTTTCTGGGGTAAATAGAGCATTTCTTGTCTAAATTAGACAATCATATGTTATATGAATGTCCTGTTAATTGGAATTATTAAACAAATGGAGATAGCCTCATTACAGAAACATTACCATAAATCACCATTTTTCTACAGTATAATTTCTGTATCAGAACTAGCAGGGCCTCTGTTTAACACAACTCTAAAGAGTATTTTTAAACCCATTTTTGCTCACACAGTTTTACTTGTGATTGCAGTGATACCATAACTCTGTGTGCCATTGATAGTCATAGGATACTCATGTCTTTGTCATACATAAAATCTGTAAACTTCCATTGGAAAGCTGTGTTTGCATAGCCACGACAGGATTTCTGAGACAGAAGTGTTATGCTGCTGTAGAACAATGCTCCCTCATGATATTTTATATTGATTCTGTATCAGAGCTTTTTTACAGTTCAGTTATTCCCTAGTACTATTTCTGCAGAGCTTGTAAGTTTCAGAATAAAGCATCTTTTCCGGGTTTTCCTTGGTTGGTTGTTTTTGGTGGTTTTGTTTTTTTTTTTTCCTAATCTAAAATTATATCTTTCGTATTTTTTTGATTGTGACTTTCCCTCTGTGGTTCCCAAAACAAACAGCTGGATGAAATAGGATTGCCCTTATTTGTTCAACTGTTTTGGAACATCAGCTCTCAAAAATGTGGACAGAGAAAGGAAATGCCAAACATACATTTGATTTGCAATCTTACAGTTTTAAGGACTCAGTGTTATAGCTTAAAATTTTAGGCGTAGAGAAAAGTTAGTTCTGTTTGTGCAATCCATAAATTTTTAGGGCCAGACAGATCATTAGACCCAATTGACTTCCTGCACAGAAAAGATCAAAGACCCAATAGTACCTGCATCAAGTCCACACCTTCTGTTCAGGCCAAACAATATTTTGAAGAAAAATAGTTTTATCTGGACGTCTGTGAAACTACTCCAGCTACTTACAGGCTTTAGCTGATCTACTTGTCTGAGTGCATGATTTTCAACTATCTTGGAACAATATTGAAGAATGCTTAAAAATAATTATCTGACTCTCAAACCTGTGCTGGGCGGGAGCAGGATTATTATGGCTGTGGTTGGAGATAAGCATTCTCAGAGAATCAGTGAGGCTAAACCAGACAATTTCACAGAGTCTCAGCTGCGTTGACATAATGGAAACGCTTTGTCCATTGTCTGTGCAACATTTGTTTTTTCAGATATGTTCTGGACACAAGCATCTTTCCAGCTGCCATAATAACCTCCTGTCCTGTGTTTCCATGTCTTTTGATTGGATCATTTGGCAGGTTTCTATGGGCAATAACAGGGAGAATGTATCTTTTCCTCAGTGTGTTTATATGGTACTTTCTCAGAAATTGGCTTCTGACGTGTGGACAAATTGTCAGGAATGGTGGACAGCACCTGTCCCTGGGCTCTGTGAGAGTGGTTGAGCAGAGATTTCAGGTGAGAACATTATGCTGGCACAGCCTGTGGGGCTGGTGGCTTTGAAAGACAACTCTTGGAAAGTTAATCCACTAGAAATTAGTCTCTGCCTTAGGCAGAAATTGCTTCCCTGAGCCTGTGCCATGGTATGGTCTCAAAGTTCAGGATGCCTGCTCTGTCACTGTCTCAGCCTTTCCCAGCCCGTGAGCTTTCTTGCAGCCCTAGAAAAGTGATGAAGGGTGAAGTGGCAGTGGAGCTCCAGAGCGTCACCTGACATGGGGGCTGTGGACCTCAGTCTCCAACTTGACAGTGAAAAGCTTAAGATTTCCTGCACCAGCTCATCAAAGCATGTGATTTGGCATTAATTTCGAAAGGATTGAGTCAGGCATTGCCCCCATTGCTAACAGCAGCTGGGCCATCTTAGGTTTCAGTGTGGACAAACACACAACACAGGGAGGTAGGTGCTGGATCCTATTAGCTTTTCTCTAGACAGAGTAATTTTTATTTCTGGTGCCAGTCTCCTGCCTCAGGACCTGTGCTCTGCTATGAGACGAAGTAAATCTCACCCTCCTTCATGCTCTATATGAAGAGCTGCTACAGGGTGCCAAGATAATCATGGCCCTGCTCAGCTTCATGCTGGATGAACATGCTGGAGCACAGCAAATAGGTTTCCTCAGATGACACTTTCTTCCAGACATGTACAGATAACCCCAGCATGAGGCATCGGGGTTACATGAGACACCTTTTAGTTGTGTCAGCTGCATGTCTGTGCAGCTCAATGTCAAAGTCAGTTGGCACAAATGGAAATGCACATTTTTTTGATTTTGTAAGAATATCAGCTGAAAGTACTGCTATTAAATGAGGTGTGGCTTCTCCGTCAGAGAATGTTATGCAGGAAAGCTGCTTGCCTGCCTTCTGTTTCTCTTTATTGTAAAAGAAAAAGCTGATACGTCCCATAAAGTCCTTGGTGTATGTAGATACTGTTGAAAAGTTGGATAGTGCACTCTTATAGCAAATGCCCGGCTTTCTGCTCACTCAGAGCTGTGTCCTGGCCCTGGTAGCTTCCTTGGCCACCAGAAAGGTAGTTAGTACCTGTATCACACCCCATCACCACACAGTGCTGAGACCCAACTGCAGTTGGGAGTCTCACGTCCAGAACAACTGTTTTACCATTAAAACTCCCGAGATTTGATGCCTACACCCTTCTTCAGTATGATTTTTCCTCTAAGAACCAGTAGTGGTCTTCACTTCTGCTGAGTACTTTGAGGCATGTGTTGCACTGGAGGCTGTCTGTCTACTTTCAGGCCTGAGGATTTCCCAGTAGGAAGGTGCAAAGGGGTGGTCTGTTTTCCAGTTGTACTTGGGTGTGATGGTCTGCAGGGGCTTCAGCTGCTATATCCCTGGAATTCAAGGCTAGGTGAATTCATCCTTATCTGGCAAATATGTTCATATGCCGCCCACCTTGGTTTTACCGCCTGCCACCTCTGAAGCAGAGTTCATTGCCTTGCACCACGGACTCAAACTTCACGGAGTAATTCCTCCGAGGGCATTACTCCTAAACACAGAGATTTGCTGGGGCAGAGCTTTGATGCAGGGTTCTCTAACCATCAGCTGTTTGCAGTTCATCAGGTGGCAGAGCGTGTGGAGGCCCTGGGCCAGTTTGTGATGAAGACCAGGAGGACCCTGAAGGGCCATGGAAATAAAGTTCTCTGTATGGACTGGTGCAAAGACAAGAGAAGAATTGTGAGCTCTTCCCAGGTATGCTGATGGGCAGTATACAAATCTTCTGGCTGTGCTGTGTGCCACTCTTTGCAGATGATACCTGTGAATAGTGTAAATGTTTTCAAGATGCCCTCAAAGAAGTTCATTGGCAATGTATCTGTTCAGAAAGCTTCATTCTAAGCTTCTGATCATTGCTACCCCGGTTGTAGTTAATACCCTAAATTGTTCTTGTCCAGTCATACACAGAGTTTCCCCATATTCCCTACTGTAATAGAAAATAGAACTCATGTAAGGCCATTTTTATTTCCTTGTTCTTTACAGATGAAATATTTGGTAAATTTTTCAGATTACATGTTAAAAATAATCTTGAAAAGGGAAGGGAAGAAATGCTGATTCTTTCAGGGATTTCTGTGCACAGAAATTTCTTCTGCAGTCTGTATGATTGGTGTGACCTTGAAAGCCTCAAATATCCTGCCAAAATTACTGCATTTGGTTGGGCATTTTGAGAAACAGTCCTAGCACCTGCTCAAAACCAGTCTCCTAAGCTGGAGGAGTTAACGAGATAATTACTTTTTAGATCCCCTGGTTCTTCCTGAGCCCAGTATGGCAGTGAGTGAGTTTGTTGCATCTCACAGCTGTTCACTGACCTACATGAAATCTGTCAGGGGGTCTCACTTGAGGGATAAAAATAGGCAATCTGCATTGCAAGCCACCTTCAGTTACTATGAGTTTTTACCATTCATGGTGATCTCAGCAAACAGAGTAATTTTAAATAACTAATGTCACCGTTTTTTTTAAAGTAGTTGAAATGTTAGTGTGTAGATCAGAAAGCTGAACAGGCAGGTTGAAATGCATTTTTTACTCTGTTTTAAGAACTGTATAAGTCCAGGTACAGCAGCAGTTGTTGCTCAGTAACAAACATTTGCTTACAGGGAGGATAACAATATTATGTGCATAAGGCAAAGTAGCTGCCACAGGTGTAGCTGCCATACCCATCTTAGGATGGCTATTTAGCAGGTTGTGTCAGTGGATGATAAGAGGTTATATGAGTGTAGTGAGAAGTAAAGGGAAAACCTGGAAAAGGCAAGAAAGGGAAGATGAATAAATAGTGCTATGTCCAAAAATAGTCCCTATGAGTGCTGCCACCTTGTGATTTGTGATACAGGTCACCTCTATATTTATAAGGTCCTGTAGTGAGCCACTGACAGGTGTCATTGGGAGAGGTGGCCAGCTTTGCAGGTGGTAGTTACAAGCTGGGAAAAACACATTGTGGCTTAAAGGAGGCAAGTGAGGGCTCACTAGTAGCAGGTTCTTGAGGGGATGGGCCTGGCTGTGGTATATGCTGCAAGTGAAAGGAGTTCTCATGAACCCACTAAAAGGGAATGGAAAAAAACGGGGAAAAAAATTGTTTTTTTAAGCCAACATGAGTCGTCTTGGTGAGGAGGAGATCTAATACTTTTCTTGTAGTAGATACAACTGACATTACTGAGGAGTGTCTCCTTGATGCTTCACTGTGATCACTGTGCTGTTGTTAAGATGGAGACAAAATCTCAGGACATAACAGACTGGGGGATAGAAATGAGCAGCAGTGTTTTCCCCAAAGTGGGAAGCAGGCTTACAGCCATGTCGCTGTAAGGCCTCAATTTCTCTCTCTCTCTGTGCTTTCCTTTAGGATGGGAAGGTGATCGTATGGGATTCCTTCACTACCAACAAGGTAAGTGAAAATGCAGCAAAATTCAGATTTCTGTGCCCAGGGCAAATGACGGTGGGATGAGATGAAGGGCCCATAGTTGTCACAGGAGAGTGGGATGGTGGGATAATATCCTGACCTCCACCAGCACCTCAAAACAAGGAGCTGAGGGCAAGTCACCTGCCTTGACTTGTCTCTGAGCAAAGTCCCTATCAGGGCACTGGGGTTTGTCGTGGTCTCCATTGTGAGGCTCTGATCCAGCCTCTTTGCTGACAAGGGAGGGCTCCTGGCTAGGGGCAAAGCCCAGCCAGCAAAACAGAGGTCCCTCCTGAGTAACCGTTGTACCACACGTCCTGTGTGATCACCTGGGATCCTTCAGCTGTGGTGTTCACTGTGAAATGGTGCTGCTGCTCCTCCAAGCCCTGCCTGGGCTGCCTCGTGGCACCCTGCGCCACACAGGTGAGAAAAAACGACATGCTTTTAACTCACTTCTTCATGTGCAGCAATGGGGACCTTTTACAGCACTGAATAACCCAAATAAGATATGCTCTGTGATCAGTTTGGGGCTCATGAACAAGGTAGAAAATGTCAGAGAAGGACTAGCCATCCTCCTGCTGCTCTGCTGAGTTCTGCAGTAAGGGTTGTCCCAGCCTGACATGTGAGTTATGGCTGGGGGAAACACCCGAACCTTTCACTGACCCTAAGAATGCCTCACAGAAATACTGAACCTATTGTTCTATGCTGTTGTCCTTGCACTGGTTAGAGAGACAGTGATGTTGCAGACTAAAGAGGTGCTGTGTTTCAGGAACACGCGGTGACGATGCCGTGTACCTGGGTGATGGCATGTGCGTATGCCCCATCTGGATGTGCCATTGCTTGTGGGTAAGTTCCCAGTTTCCACAGCTGCTTACACAGAGAAGTTTGATTCTTTTTTTTGTGTGTTGTCCTGGTGCCTTCAGAAGCTGACAGATAGAAGTTTGCGTGATGTGGTTGTGGGTGGAAGGACTACATTCAGTGTCTCTGACCCTATTCCTATAATGGCTTGTACGCATTATCTCTGCTGACTTCAGTGCAATAACATTTGTTGTGTAAGCATGGAAAATAATCCTCTTTCAGCATTTATATCATGGGTTAGGAATTCTGCATGCATGTTACTTCCCTGTTCCAGTGTGGTTGTCTATGTTGGATATATATTCTAAGGGAAAGGGTATTTAATCCTGTTCTTACTTTGCACTCATTATTCTATGAGGTAGAGGTTCATCACTAATAATTACCAGTATGTGAATAGATCTTGCTAAGATGGAGTGGGGACAAGAAACCCCATCCTTGATAATCTTCTACAAGTTTTTCTTGGAAGGCTCAAGTTTGAAAACATTGAGTTTGTGCAGGGGGAAAAAACAAAGAGATGAAATGTTGGCAAAGCATCTTTTGAAAAGTGACTGGGTGGATCAGACAGACAAAGCAGCTTGGGGCGAGAGAAAGGAACAAAGGGAGACTTCACTGTGTGGGCTGAAAATCTAGAAAGCAGCAGACTGAGACAGAAAGGCAGACTTCATAATCATGTGTGGAGAACGAGTTTTTGGGTTTTTGACTAACT
The DNA here is from genome assembly GCA_013399855.1 of Oxyruncus cristatus. Taxonomy (NCBI): domain Eukaryota; kingdom Metazoa; phylum Chordata; class Aves; order Passeriformes; family Cotingidae; genus Oxyruncus; species Oxyruncus cristatus. The sequence goes on from VXAY01002056.1 coordinate 526,590, forward strand.
GGGTTTTTGACTGAAACTAGAAGAATGGCAAGAAAGCTCTGTCTGCAGAGTCTCCCTGTAAGGGGGACAGGGAGTACACACATGCATTCATTGCACTACCTAATTCTATAGTTCTGTTGTGCTATCAGTTAAGTGCTGTACATGTGATGTAAGGCACAGAACCAGGAGCTGGTGCCATGACCAGGGCAGGGCTGATCTACCACAGCTCTAGGAAAGGATCAGACATAAGTCAGACCCTTTAGAAATGGGTCCTGTATCTGACACAGCTTAACTGGTAGAACTGTCCAGGAGGGACACACCAGCTACAGAGGTTAGTGCTTCTGTTGCCTTTTTTCCGAACTCTTCTAAAAGCCCTTACTTGCTATACCGTCTCTTCCGTACTTTGGTCAAATTTATTAAGATAGATCAATAATGATGCTTAAATACTGATCTTTGCAATGACAGATGTCAGCAGAAAAATGGCAGTTTGGCTCCATGTGAAACATTAACCCTGAGGTGACTGCTGTCACCTCCAAGTTTATGCTTTCGTGAGGTTTCATTCAGTGCCATTTATAAACTCGATAAGGGTAAAAAATACTGAGGCGCAGCTGTTCAAGTTCTGTAAAGCAGCCAGCCTGGTGAGGCAGCTGGGGCTTCCCTGCACAGGGAGATCCCACACAGCACAATACAGGGAAGTCGGTACTTGTAAGGGTTTGGCAGCGCAGCACTGACAGGTGGTTTCCTTCTTATCACCACTCGCCTTTTGTCGTTGCAGTTTTAACCAGTTCTCCTCTCTCTGTTATTGCTATTATTACTCTCTTCAGTGGCCTGGACAACAAGTGTTCTGTGTACCCTCTGACATTTGAAAAAAATGAAAATATGGCTGCAAAGAAGAAATCGGTTGCAATGCACACAAACTACTTGTCTGCCTGCAGCTTCACTAACTCAGACATGCAGGTAAACGCATTCCCTTCCTGCTGCTCACCCCCACCTAACATGAGCTGCGCTCATACATGGTGCACATAATGTTCCTTGCTCCCAGGGCCATATCCTGCTCCATGCAGGGGCTGCTGGAAAACCCTTACAGGGGGGCAGCGAAGGTACTGCCAAAGCTGCTGTAAGGAGATGCTCGTCCCAGCCCCGGGGCCAGGCTGCACCCTACAAAGGCCTGTTGCCTCTGCAGAGGGAGCTCACTGGTACCTGTATGTTCTCTGCTCACCTGGTCTGTGCCAGTTTATGCTTTTAGGGGCTCAGACTATTGCAAATAGTTAAAAACACGGTTCACTTAGGACTAGGTTGGGTACATACTACGCCAGCTGATAGAGACTGTGTTGTTTGCCTGCTTTGTCCTGGACATCTGGACAACTTTGCTTTTGCTTTCATTCTTAGTGGTTTTTATTTGTACCAAGTAATACATTTGGCCTCAAGGATGGTGTCACAGGGGCATCCCTGTTGTCTGTACGTGCAGTGGTGTGTTCCCTCGAGGGAAAGGAGTGATGCTGTCCCCATCTCGCAGCCTGTGGGGTGGAGCACAGAGGCCCACAGTGGGAGGTCATGGCAGAGCCAGGAACTAAATGCAGATCTTCTGAGACCAGGCCACTCTGTAGTGAGTATCTCAAAGATCTCGTTCTGCAGGAACACGGAAGATGATGAAAGGAGCCAGGATAATCCCCTTGTCCTTTCTGATTTCTGAGTTTAATTAAAGCTCTGCTCAGTGCAGCTCTGCAGCAAAACAAGTGGCAGAACGGAGCATTTTCATTGCTCTCAGTGTCAACAGAGCTGCTGGAAAGGGATTATCATGTCCCCTTCTTCCAGATATTTGGAGCTCTTCTGAAGGAAATATCAGCTCTCATTGCTTCTATTTCAGGACATGTGAAGCCCGAGAGTATGTTGTTGTTTGTCACTCTCTGGTTTCTGTAATGACTCTGAGGTGCTAATTTAAGTCCATTGCCATGGAAACAAGTGGTGGAGGTACCCAGTGCTCAGACTTGCTTAGCCCTGACCTTACTGTGTAGGAACCCTGCTGAATTAGAGCAGTCTAAATTAAGTGAAATGTTTTTAATGAGACATAAAACCAGTTTTCTCTTTTCTTCTCCTTACCTGAATGCATTGTGATGAAGTCCTATGATAGAAAAAATAGCAATTTATTTTTTCATAATAGAAAAGAGAGGTTAGGTCTTTTTTTTCTCCACAGTAAATACAGCAAACTGCATTGATATTGAAGCTAATGTACAACTATTGTTAGAGTGGATCCACAGTGGATTAAGGTGTTTTATATTTAGTGATTCAGAGATTTTTCTGAACTCTTTAAAAAGAAATCTTCATATGATTGCTAGGCCTGTAAATGATCATTTATGGCACTGCATGTTATTATTGAAACAAATACAAGCAAATGAGTGGGCCAGGCTTCTGTTAGGACACTGTTATGTAGGAGATCCTAGGGAATACCAGATTTCTTATCTTCTTCCGTTTACATAAAGGCCTCAGAATTAAAACTATTCAGGAGCTCTGAGGGTGCACAGTGCAACAAGTCCATGGTGCAGGAGCTTTCCCAGCTGTGTGCAGAGCAGTTCATGTCCCCGGGGGAATGTGCTGCCCCTGTCCTGGAGCAGCTCTTGTGTGAGGTGGAGCCCCCGTGCCCCCACAGCTCCCACTGCTGGGTGGTGTCAGGGCTGCTGCTCTGCCTTGACTTCTTTCTTTAACTACAGCTCTGTTTTCCCTCAAAGGAATGAAAGACTGGGTAGGAGTTTGGGGGTTGATGTGCCCGTGGGCAAGGGAAAGAGAGGAGATCTAGGGATGGTTCATCATTGATTAAAACCACTCTCAGGCTGTGTGGGTGCTGAATGAAGGGGTCCCACCCTTACTCCTCATCACGTTCTCACCTTGGCCAAGACAAGTGCTGAGGTGCAGAGCTGGGTGACCCACACACCTTGTTCTCAGTGCCCCAAATCAGCCTTGCTTGAGAGAGCCTCCCCCACCTCAGTGAGCAGAGCCAGGGAGCCTCGCTTCCTAAATTAGGTATCTGCAGCTCTGCAGTGTGATAATGCTCCCCACGTGACAATGTTCCATGTGTATTAATAGCAACAGTTAATTGGGATCTCAAGTGTTTTGCATGGGGCAGGCAGCCATGCTCCAGTGTGGCAGGGCTGAGAAGCAGTATGAGGCCCGTGGTGGTGGAAAAGATGAGGATGTCCCCTCTCCTCTTGCTGCCGTTCCCAACCCCGGTGCCTGTGCTCCCAGTGAGCAGGGGCTGTGTCCCTGCTGTCCCCTGCCCTGTGCAAGTGCTGCCTCTTGCTACTGGGCAAAGCAGGATCCCCATCCAGTGCTGTAGGAGCCCCCAGGGCAGGAAGCCAGAGTCAAAGAGCAAAGATTGCTAATTCCCTTCTGGTTTTAGATTTTTCAGAGTTGGTTTGGTTTTCAATAGCAATACCAAGAAGTTGAGTATATAACCTTTTTCTTTAAGTATTAGCTGGAGTTCTGGTTTGCCAACAGACCCTTCCTTTACTCCTTTAGCTACTCCTATTTCCCTTGTGTCTTTCTTACACAGTATTGCAAGACCAAATCCTCAGAGCTGAAAGGCTTCATTCCTCAGCCAAGTACAAATATTTCTCAGAATAGAGAAGTTCATTGATCCAGGCTCAAAAGCTGGCCAGAGAGACAAGTCAGGACTTTCTTCTGCTATTATCATCTGAGAGCATTAGCGTCTTTCTACTGCAAGATTCAGAACAGTCTGTTCTGCAGCTTTGCAGACCTCTGTTTACGGGAAGAGCTTTTGGAGCATCTGTCAAACATGTTTAGTGTTTAACCTTTATGCAACTCTGTGAATGGGTTCGTGACTGCATGATCATTTTCTTCTTGAAGAGTATTTTGTTTTTAACTTCTGACTACCCGCTGGGATCCCTTGAGTTTCCTCACCAACCATGAGAAAAACCTGTGTACAAAACTGAGAGCCCTCCTTCGTTCACCCTTGCCTCCTTCCTTGCCAGTGCACAGGAACCCTGTCAACCTACAGAATTTGTGATTGCATAACAGCTTCGGGTGCCAAGGGGAAATTTTGAACAATTGAGCATCATCAGAATTTAGCCACAATAACAAGCTCTGATCACATGTGCTTTCTACAAGCACTGTAGCAGATGGGAAGCTGTGGGCTGTGTTCGGTCAGTGTCTGTTCAAGCCCTTTCACACACAAATGGTTTTGGACAAGTGAGAGCTGATGGACTTATCAAACAACTGTCTAGACAGGCTTACAGCCCTTTCAGAAAATCCATGTCTTAAGCCAAATTAATTGGATTTAACCTGAGTATTTCAAGCAGAAAGAAACAATAAATTAGAGAGTTAAACAGGTAAACTTAGCTCCAACAGTTCTTCCCTTTACCCAGGTTGAATTCCAGCAGCCCAAATATGGACAGGGTTAAATACAGGGGCAGACAGGAATACCAGTATGGTTCTACCTTCTCTTTGGAGAATAAGGAAATGCCAGCAGTGCCTTAGTGCCATCAGTTCCGCAAACCCCACTGCACGAAAGGGGCCACTTTGCGTAGGTATAGTGGTGTCAATGCAGCTCTGCTTTCCACTCTTAACTTCTTTCCTTAAAACTAAAAACCATGAAAAGTACTTAGGTTCACATCGGGTTTATGGCTTTGATATTTCATTAAATTAAAGCTGTCCTTTGGTGTATGTGTAGGATGTCAGTTGTTTCTTTGTAACTTGAAGGTCAACTGATGATTTTTGTATTGTGATTCTTCTCACATCCTACAGATCCTGACAGCAAGTGGAGATGGAACTTGTGCTCTGTGGGATGTTGAGAGTGGGCAGCTTCTACAGAGTTTCCATGGTCATGGAGCTGATGTCCTGTGCCTGGACCTGGCCCCTTCTGAAACAGGAAATACATTTGTCTCTGGGGTAAGCAGGAGCTTCTTTTCACTATATAAAATTAAGGAATATGGAAATGAAAAGGCAGCAAAGCAGGAGGCTCCTGATCTTACTGAGTGAGTGCTGGAGTATTTGTTGGATGCCCCAGTGCAATCCACTCATTGCAAGCACATTTTCCAAGCTGAAGCAAATTAAACCCCTGACAGTGGGGTCAAACCCACCCAGCCAGTCTGACTGCAGTTCTGCTTACTTAGCAAGTTCCACCCCACACCAAAGCAATCCAGCTCAAGATCAAAACAACGCCTCTCCAGGGAAGGGAAAGGCTCAGAGTTAGAACAGCAGAGGTATGAATCCCTGTGGATTGGAGCCCAGAACAGCAGAGGACTTCCCACACATTGCTCCTTTCTTGTGCCCAGCTCTCTGGAGTGAGATGGGGTGTGACAGGCATCAGGTCGTGCTCAGGGCATCAAAGTGGGGCTGCAAATGATGTGCGTGTCACTGTGTCCCTCAACCACTCCCCAGAAGTCATGGGGTAGCTTGGACACTGGCTAAACCTTCGTGCAAGTTGGAGCAGGGACATGAGGTGTGGCCACATCTTCAGCTGTTGCTGAGTCCTCTGTGCCTTCCAGTGGTGCCAGAGGCATTTAAAGCCCCTTTATCAGCCAAAAACTGCCCGCTCCCTGTCCTTGCCCAGAGGAACACACAAGCCTCACTGGGACTGCAGGACTGGACTGGTCTGGGAAAGTACCCAGGGCACCTTCCAGGTCTTGTTGTGCTGCCGAGGGATCGCTGTTCCCAGGCAGCTGAGCCATTGGCACACAGCCTGGCAGTGAGGCAGGCAAGGCATAAAGGTGAGTGAAATGGGGCTCTGCTCCTTTTCAAGGTGATCCTGGTCTTTCCCACATTAGAGACTGAGTGTGCAGGTGAGAGCTGGCAGCAGCTGAGAGGTGACCTCTCTTGCTGGAGGCAGGTTGCTTCCAGTAACTTCGCTGAAGGTACCTGGTTTCTGAGCCCCACAAGCACTGGCCCAGGGCTGATCGTGTCCTTGATGATGGAATGGCCCATGTGCCAGAGGGTGCCAAACATGGATTAGGGGTGCTTGGAATCGTGGTCCCATCCCTGCAGAGTAAACCTGGATCTGTTCTGTTATGGCTGTTTTATCAGATTTGGCTGGCCCATCAGGAGCAGGGTCCAGCACACTGGCCCAGTTTGCCTGCCGCTAGCACAGCTGCTCTGAAGCGTGACTGAAAGCTAATTCCATCCAAGTGCATTACTTCTCTCGGGTTTTCCTGTCACCGAGTTTGCTTCCCAGAAAGGATAGATTCATTCTCCCTGGGAACAGCTCAGCTTATTATAGGGCAAAGAATCGCAAGCAGCTATGGTGCTGCTAAAAGAATATGTCATACTGGTGTTGGTGCAGCAGCTTGGGCATGTCTGTGCTTACAGGCACTCACTTAACTCATCAGATGCAAAACACCACTTCAGATCTGTCTTACATCGTGTCAATGCAGGTATAGGCAGAACAGTGCAACCTGAAGGTATGGCAGCATGGAGAGACTCCCTGTATGCTGTGCCTCCTCCACACAGCAACCTTGAGCTGGAATAAGCCATGTCAGTACGTCAGCACAGAGGCCGGGTGATGTTACATTTAACGACTTATCTGAAAATTCCAGCCCTCCTGGGTGAGCTCAGGGCTGTGTCCCACGCTGTTGTGCTCCGTGCCCTCTGAGCACTGCTCCTTGGGCTGAGTTGGATATCACTCGGGGGACCCATCTCTCTGCAGGTTGTTGCTGGTTTCTCCTCCAAAACCTTAGGAGTCAAAGAACCAGCTTGTCAGATTGGTCCTGTCCCCAGCCTCCCAGAGAGGTCAGTAAGAACAGTGCACATGGAAGTGATATGGAGGGCTGGGCTTGGGCTGTGATGGGGCTTGAGAGGGAAATATGCTGAGTCCAAAATATTCTCTATCCTGTTCGGTTTCCCCGAAACTAAACCAAACCACAAGTTGGTGCAAAGGAACATAAATAATGACATCATTAGTAAAAACACTGGGATTTCATTTTAACAACAGAATTTGAATTTAAAAAAAAAGAGAGAATTATGTGAATTGTAAAGAGACTGTTTAATTTAATTAGCAATCATATTTGATTAAAATAAACAACATGTGTGGCATGGTCTGCTGGGCAGGGCACTCTGGCTCAGCACAAGCAGCAGCCACCTGGTCTGCCCTGTGCTTCCCACACAGCCCCAGAGAGGCCAAGTCCCCAGAGCTAAGCCTTGCTCACTGCCTGCCCCACAGAAGGGGCAGATTTATTAAAATCTTCCATCACTCTTAAAAGACCGTGTTCTTTTTCCTGTCACTGACTGTGGCGGCAGTGAAACTGCTGCTGAGAGCATGAGCCTACAGGTATGCGATGGTTCCTGCCCCAAGGACATTGCAGACAAGATGGGCGAGGCCCTTGCCCAAAGCATTCAGGGTGCTGAGCACTGAGTGTTAAGTGATGTTTTCAAAGCACAATTTGGAAGGGCAGATTAGAGCGTGGAGATGAGATGAAGTGCTGCTTTTCTCATCCCGACCACACCATCAAGCCTGAGGGTGCAGAGCCCTGACAGGGGTTAACTCTGGTGGGAGGCTGGGCAAGAGCCTCTCTGGATGCACCTATTTCATTTTCTGTTTCAGTGCGTGAAAAGAATTAGTTACAAAACTTTGAATGCTGGGTATTAACTTTTATGTTGGGCATGTTAAGTGGTAAGGGAAAGAGTGAGTTACGCAGCTCTGTGGCATGGTGGGGCTGCAGACACAGTCAGGGCAGCAGCACAAGCAGAGCAGGGCTGTGAGTGCTGGTCAGTGTGGGGCTGCCTGCGCAGACAACCCAGTGCTATCTGCACCCCACTGTCCTGAGACTCCATCCTTCATGGTGTCCTCTGCTTCGACCTGCAACTGCACCAGCTGGGGGGTACCAGTGCAGACAGCTCTGGGGCTGCTTTGCTGGTTAAATCCCCTCAGAACTGTGATGTTCAGAGCCTTTAAAAGTAGCTGGGCTTGATGACAAATATCAGGTACATGAGGGGTGAATGTCACCATTTGCTCTACTGTAGTGATTTTTGTTGTCTTTTTTTTTTGTCTTACTAGGGATGTGACAAGAAAGCCATGGTTTGGGACATGCGGTCTGGCCAGTGCATCCAGTCATTTGAAACCCACGATTCAGATATCAACAGTGTCAGGTCAGTTTGTTTCTGAGAGAGGACACATTTGCAATGTTGAGCAATGTTCTGGTTCTATTTTTGGAGTCTGACCTCATCCAAATAATCTAATGTGTTCTGGTCTTCTTTCACTTGTGCACAGATATTATCCAAGTGGAGATGCCTTTGCCTCTGGTTCAGACGATGCCACGGTATGTTAATTCAGCAACCTAATTTAGGGAAATTCTGTTACTACTCAAGTCAGATTTTCCTAGAAGATTAGGTCACAACCACAGAGGACTTTTAGTGGCTAAACTGGGCCTGTGACACCATAGTTGCAGAAATAATAACTCCTATAAGATATTAAATACCATATATGTTATAGAGAAAATCTAGTAACACTGTAGGTCACTTCTGCACACTTGTCTATATGAGGTACTGTCCAAATATTCATTTCAGATTCTCTGTGTTTGAAGTTTCATGACCAAAAATAGTTGTCTTACTGGAAGATACTTGACTTCATGTAACTGTTGGTCACAGCATGGGAGGAACCAGCTGAAATGCTGAAGCTTGTGACAGGAGAAGCAGCTTGTCCCGGCAAGCAGAGGGGCTGTGGGCTCAGCACAGAGCAGGGCAGATGTGGGCAGCTGGCTCTGCAGCCCCAGGGTGGCTTTGGTCACATTCATCTCCTCCCTGCCGGTCTGACTCACTGCCAGCACTCTTCACTGCAGTGAGTCACTGCATCCAGGTCATTCTAGATCACAAAATAGCTCTTAATAGATCCTCGTTATCTCTGAGCAATCTGCTAGGAGGGGCACAGAATGTATTGACAAGTAAATTTGGTCAGCACAATGTCTGCAAAATGACATTTACCTGGTGCCCTCCACCCTGAGTGAGGCACATGGCTGGTGGCTGTCCCTGCAGCTGTGGGTCCCCTTGGGGGACCAGGCTCTGCCCCCACCACAGCCCTGCAGGGACTCAGCTGGCAGTCAAGTGTAACTTGAGAGCAGATGTTTGGGAAGCACTTGGCACCTTATTTCTTCTGTTTATTCAAACATCACACTGAGTTGGGTGAGGGTGAAGACTTTATCTAAAGTACTTTGCCCTCAAAACATGTTTTGAGTCTGCTCCAATACTAGCTAAACTCAACAGAAACATTCCTTTTGTCTTCATTGGATGTGGAGGCCTTCTAAGGCTCTTCTGGAGAGAGTGTACCCTGCTTTTAGGTCTTAAAAACTGCAATTATAAATTAATATCTGCAGTAAGCCCAGCTCTCTGGACGTGGTACTGTGAACTCTTGAGATGCTTAGGGTGTGATAGGGAGAAATTGTCCATCATTAAATTCTGATGAGAGCACTTTCTTTTTATGCCCAGTATCACAAGCTCTTATGCCCAGTATCACAGGCTCTTATTAGTTTATTTGATGGGGTTTTTCTTTCTTAACTATTCTTGGCACCGCTGACATAAGCAGGAGAATGGGAAATTCCACCTCTGTACTTCTGATGGAGGTTTTGGCAGTTTCCATATACCTCATTCTTTAAATTAAGCGGTTGGTGTTTTCAGTGTTACGGAACTAGTATCCTTGACCTGATTTATATACTTGGGGATTTTGAGGAACAGATAATCCTGTCTGTCTGAAGGTAAACCATAAAGGTGTGCTCACATGACACTGGTGTCACCTGAAGTGATCCCAGCTCCCCATCAGGACAGTCTCATGAAATTATTCATCAGCTTGGAGCAGTGGATGACCTGGACTTCACACACCTGGCAGCTCCCCACTGCCCTGGAATCAAACAGCTTCTTCTTTACGTGCAGGCTTGAATACCAGCCATTTTTCAATCGTAAACTCTAGTATTAGCAAAGCCATCTGACCAGTGTTTGCTTTAGCTTAACTTATTGAGGAGTTTCAGTTGAAATAGTTTCGAAAGTGTGTTTTGATTTCAGGGCTAATAGACTGCCCTTCTTGGGCCTTCATGGCAGTGAAGTCTGATACATGATTTCCATGTTAAACAAGCCAAAGTTTGCTGGCAAATGATAAAAACAGGAAGTATAGGTTGTTGGACGTGATTTGGGATTTTCCATGAGAAATGAAAACCAAAGATCTGTATAAAAATGCATTATTTCACTTGAATTACTTTCCTGTAAGTTTTTCAGACAAAGAGGCCTTTTTCTCTGACTTTCCTGTTCGTGTTTTACCCTGTGTGTTTGTAGCCTCGTTAGTTCGTGGTCCGTGTTCTCAACGATGATTAGAGATTTGATCCTCTGTCTCCCAGACTCCAGTTGTGGCTAAACTGTTATTTAAGAGACTGTGTCCCCATGCACCTCCCTAGCAGCAGGATGCCCTAATATGTAGGAAACCACAGAGGGGAAGCAAGAAGGTGCGGGGACTTCCAGTGGGCAGCCACGGTCCAAAGCCCACCACTCATCTCTTTACAGCAGGACAGGCAGGAGGTTTAGAGAAGTGGTTTGAAAAAGCAAATTCTTCGCACAATTTATACAAAACAGCCTTGCGTTGCTTAGATCCCTGTTAAAGGAGTCCCAGTAATAGCAGGCAGAAATAGCAGAAGGAAAGAAGCCAAGCAGCCACTTCCTGTGATGCCTGTTAGGCTGCACTTCCCACTCCTATTTTTTCAAAATATTTTAGCCAGTGCCTCCAACCTTTACTGAGGCATGTTTGTTGGTTTTGTTTTAATCCTAGTGTCGTTTATATGACCTTCGTGCAGACAGAGAAGTAGCAATTTATTCCAAAGAGAGCATCATTTTTGGAGCATCCAGTGTGGACTTCTCTCTCAGTGGTGAGACTTGAACTTTGGAGGTTATTTTAGTGTTGAGATTTGAGGGGTACTGTAAAATTTTTCAGTTTAATTTGATAAAGCATTTGTTATTAGAAGTTACCAAAAGTAATAAGTGCCAAAAGAAACATTTAATGCATGGAAGCTTTTTTTTTCTTTTTTTTTTTTCCTCTGTAAAAATAATTACTCTTTAAATAACCTAGCTGGCTATTGCTTCGTTGTAGTGATGAAAAGTATTTTCCTGGCCCTACTGAAGGCAGGAAATATTTTACCATTAACTACAGCTGGGCTAGAATTTCACAATAATGAGGAAAAACATTTCAAAGGAAACATGAAATGCAACTAAACTATTAAATGCGCTTACATAAATAGTTTTTAAAAGGATAATAAATGATTAATAGTAAAAGTATGTTAGCGGGGCATGAAGAAAGAGACATTACCACTTTTCACAACAGATCCTGAGACATGAGCTCGAGTCTTCTCTCTGCTGCCCCAGCACAAATGCAGAGCTCCCTCAGCAACCCTGAGGGATGAGTGGGTGGTGAACTGCCCTCCCTCTGGGACCGAGGCAAATGCCTCTGTCATGGTCACAAGCACCACAGCTTGTCCCGTTAGCAATGAATCACTTACCAAATTGCCTACTAATCATTCAACCACTTATATTCAACTTCTTGTGCAAAGACTGAGCAGAGTATTATGACCCTGCAATAGCTGTTGAAGTGCTCTTCAGTCTGTCACTATTCAGAGTCATCTCCCGACTGTAATGACTGAACACATTCTGTGCAATTAAAGTAAAATGTGCTGTGTTTGTAACTCATTAATTTTAATTGTTTCTGCATTTAGTATGGACAGCTGAGCGGCCGGGCAGGGCTGTCCCGCAGGAGCGCAGCTAGTCTGGGGGGAGCAGCGGTCCGAGGGCGGCACGGGAAAGCGGGGTTGTGGCTCACCGGGGGATGAATGTCCTGCAGAAGACTCTTGCTGCAGTCAAGGCACGTTAAGACCTCATTGTGTAAAATCTCATTCTCTCTGTAGGTCGCCTGCTATTCGCAGGCTATAATGATTACACCATAAATGTCTGGGATGTGCTGAAAGGGTCCCGTGTATCCATCCTGTTTGGACATGAAAATCGCGTCAGCACCTTGCGGGTGTCTCCCGACGGGACGGCGTTCTGCTCGGGCTCCTGGGATCACACGCTCCGAGTAAGTGCTGGGAGCACCCACTTCGAGTGCTTCTTTGTTTCTTTAAATGTTTAATAGAAGGGGGTGAGGGGGAAGGGTTGTTACAGGATACCTCTAGAGGACTTAACGCGGGTATAAAAACACGGTTTAAAACACGAACAGGAAAGGCTAGTAAAAATCCCCACAAAGTGCCAGCAGAACTGCGAAGTTTTGGACTCATGGGTTAAAAATATCATTGCTGCTGATACTCTGTACCTCTCACCTGATTGCCTTGCCAAATTTTAATTAAACGTTTGATAAAAGAGTCACTGTCACAAACGATTGTTCAACTTCCTCTTTCTACAGATCTGGGCTTAACCTGAGATCCTGCTTGCAGAATCAAATGAAGACTGAAACCCTGGACTACAGAAACTGCATAAAGAAGCCGTTCCTCAAAATCAAATATTCACTACATTACAAAAGAGTCTCACTGAACCAACAGATTAAAACAACTAGGTAGAAAATGTAGTCTGCTTGAACACATAGTAAACATCAACTTGTAGTAAAACAAAATGGTTTAAATTTGGTTTTTAAACAATATTCTTTTATTAGAACTAGTTTAGTTAATTACAAAGGGACTTTTCTGCAAAGTCACCTGTATCATAGAATTGACTATTTCAGTGCACATTGTGTATTTATTTGCATGAATTGAGTTTCTTTTTAAGGTAAAAAAAAAAAAAAGAAAAAAAAAAGAGTCCTGATTTATCAGGATGTAGCATAAGGCTTTGGAAACATTCCGTAGTAGCATCTTGAATTTTAGTGTTGAAAAGTGGAAAGAAAAACAAATCTGATACTTTATGATGGTGTTATGGATGACTGAACCTTGGTGGTATAGAGGAGCAAAGGGCCTACTGTGAAGGTACTGGCTGCTGTCATAAAAATGTATTTTTTGTACAGAAAAGAAATTCTTTCAATCCCTTTTTTTTCCTACTGTCTTTTTAGATAGAAATAAGTATTTCATCTCTGTTACCTGAATATAAAGAATCTAAATATATATAAACTGATAAACGGCAAAGAGGAGGGATATAAACATGATTTACGTAATCATGAGGTAATACTTAACCAGTAGTTTCTTAGAAATTTTTAATTGTATCACTTGGTGAGTGAATTTTCTTTTAATTAAAAAAATACTATATGCTAAGCACTAAGGGATGCTACATGCTAAGCATTAAGCACCATTATACTGATGGTCAAATCTTTTCCAAGTCAGTCAGTCATTCTATGATCATGATTCTTATTTCCATTTTGAGCAGTTCGTACCACTTTGTCAAGGCAATGTAGCTTAAATGTATATTAAGGCAGTATATTCCATTTTAAGGTCCTTCTGCAATGTCAGAGCAGCGTAAGTTCATGCAAATGTGGGTCAAACCGTAAAAACCAAATCATATAGTTCTTACTCTTAACAGTTATCTCCCACTGCCACGGGCATAGTTTTGGACTTGAGAATGAATAACAGTGACTTGTTGAGAACCTGCTTTGAGCCACAGGTTTGATACTGTGCTGACCAGAGCACATGAGCCCATCCGATCCAGGAACCGCTGGGTTTCAGGGAAGCAGGACAGCTGGTCACGTTGCTGGCAGCACCCAGCCCTCTGTGGGAATGCCATACAAACTGGCAGGACAAACAGACCCCTGCAGAGCTGATGCTGTAGAATCAAGATTTAATCAGATAGATATGAGAATTAATTATAGAACCGTTGTGAGATCATATCTGCATTTATACATTGAAAACTATTTGGGACTAAAGTGTGTCAGCTCTGCTCATACCAACAGGTACTGAGTCTAACTTGAGTGAAGGCGTGTAGGGAGCAAAGGTTTGGAATAATGCTGGGGGCTTGCACAGTCTGGCCTTTGAAATGCAAGTGGTGAAATACAGCTCTGAAAATATCAAATATATGATTTATATTTAGATTGAAATGAGAAAAGTTCACTGATCACTGGAGTTGTAAGTTTGATGACAATATCCTCATTCTATTTGAAAGTGGAATTTTTTTACAAAAAAATCATATAAGAAACAAAAGTCTCCTCACTTATGAAAACATTAGGTTCTGTGAATCCATAACCAATAAACCTAGGACACTAACATTTATATCAACCTTCCACCCCTAATGGAAGAGTTCAGCTGTTTTCACTTGGAAAAGTCAACTCTGATGCTTTGCAATATTTGTGGCAAACTATCCCTGTGACAAACTGAATGCACTATGGAAATGTCATATAGAGCTCACTGTGCAATATTGAGTCAATACACTGTACACATTTGATCAAAAGATTAATATTAATGTTTAGATAGTATTTATTGGCGAGATGTTTGTTTCAAACATACTATGTTGTGTTGGTACTTATGAACAGCCTAAATACAATAAATTGTATTTTACATATTGAGAACACGTATGTAGCAGATTTTCCCATCTGTTAGTTACTTGCAATGGTATCTATGGTGTTTTGTTTTGTTTTTTCTTTTTTTGACATTCATTTTTTGTACCATACAGCTCCTTAGATCATTTTTCCTGCAAAATCTAGGGCAAAGCCCAGATCTACCAGAAAATTGCTTCTGGAATATCTTCTGGAGATACCCAAGGAGAGCCACAGCAACTGAGAGCGAGCAGTCCTTGAAAGTACCTGAAACACCATCTGAGCTCCCCCTGCATTCAGGAGGCCAGAATTCAGGTTGTTTTCCAGCTCAGAAGGATTGCAGCTAATGTGATGTTTTCTTTCCTTATCTGGAAAATGCAGAATGTGTGTTTGTGGGTGCATAGGATTCTCCTCGAGTTGCAGTGGGATGCCAGTGAAAGCTGGTCGCTGAAATGCTGGAGCTGCCACTGTTTGGCTGAACCAGCTGTGCAGATCACCTTGAGATGCAGCAGTTCAGCTTTCTGCCTTGTCAGGAGAGAACTGTTCTGGGGCCAGCTGTCCTCTCCACTTCGGTGTAGAATTTGTGGTCAGCATGAAGGTGCTTGGTGGGAGTGCTCAGTTTAGCCACTGAGAAAAGCATCTCCTTAATTTAGGTGCATTGTTTCATTTCCTCTGCTCTGAGGGGCTGGGGAAAGTGCTGAGCCAGCTTGTTCTGAGTGACATCAGTGCTCAAACTGTCTCCAGATCCAGTGAGAATGAGGCTGACATCGCATCTTGCACTTCTGTTCTTACATGGGAAAACCCCATGGTTCTTGCACTTCAGGGCCACTGCCTGTGGACTTGTGTGTTGGGCTACATGGTCTTGCCACCTGCGGAAAATCACCTTTTTTGTTCCTGAGATAGTGGTGAAAGCATGAACCAGGACAGGCCTTGACTTCCCATCAGATAAATGACTCAACTTCCCATCATAAATGACAGGTAGAGGAACAGGACACTGAAGTACCCATTGTATTTTGTACTTGTTAAAGGCTGGCCAGGGAAGATTTGGAAATCCCAGTGTTTTGAGGACCCCCCCCCCCCACCTTGGTCTGTCAAGCTATTTATGTCAGAAACACCTCTATTCCATAATATGGAGAGGAGGGAGCTATAGCTGGGGCAGTCACTATCGGACGGCTCCGTCCTGTTAAACAAAAATGCTATATAAACAGGAAGGGTGGAAAAGGATATTGCTAGAGAAAGAGCAGCCTCTCCCTCTTGCTCTCCTGCTGTGAGGAATGCAATAGGAAATTCCTGCTCCAGGATTAACAATCGTAAGGAAAAATAGTTTAAAAAGCATGTGTGTAAAGCTCTTGTGAAAAGTAAAGATATCATTCCAGCTACTGCTCTAGCACATAAACACAGACTATATTTCCCTGCTTCAAAACAAAACAAAAGCCAAATACGGGGATGAAAAACTACGAGTTCGCCTTAGGAGCGACTCCAGTTCTTGACAGCGATCTGAGAAATTGCAACAGGATTGATTCCAACCATCTATTTTTAGATTTTCTAAGAGGGATGTAAAATTGAGACAGCTGTATCTCAATATAGGTGGAATGAAGCCAAGCAGTCCTGTGCCGACACGTCGGTCACCTTGGCCGGTTGTGGGATGAGAGGTGAGAGTGACCCGGTCCCAGGCAGCTGTGGCAGTGCCTCTCCCACTGCAGGGCTGTGTAGTGACAGTGGGTCACAGCCTCACTTTGCCCAAGGCCACCATCAGAACCTCACCTGCAAATCAGCACTGGGCAGCAAGAACAGACTGGATGTACCCTGTGCTGGACCTGCCATCAATCTTGGGGTGGTATTTATGGGAGTCCTGCCAGTCTGTGAAGCAGCTGATGGTACTGGGAGCTGGAAGGGCACAGCTGGGGTGCAGGCAAGGTGTCTCGCCGAGATAGCTCCATGGTGCTGTGCAAATGACACCAGTGTTGTCCTCAGCCATTTTCTTTTACACCAACAGTGTGAAGGGGCCCCACCTTTGCCCCATGAGGGATCCTAATCCTAAATTTTGCCTATATGCCCATCAAAAAGCAAACACCACTGCATTTGCTGGGTAAATACACAAGTGCACTCATCCCATGGTCCTGGAAAACCTGAATCTCCTTTGGTGCAACAAATACAGGTTTGGATGTGGAATGTGGGAAAAAACCCAAACACAAAACCCCAAACCCTAAACATATTAAATCAAGTATTTTAATATATTTAAAATATATACTAATACAACTGATATGTATTTATTAATATATTTAATATAAATTAATATAACTGAGCGTTTCCCTCGGCTGCCCGGAGAGCCCCGCAGCTCTGCTCCGCAAGCGCCTCCCGAGGGATGCGGGCGGACCCTCCTCCGCTGGGAAGGCGCTCCCCCCGCC
>VXAY01002056.1:544316-600171 GCA_013399855.1 Oxyruncus cristatus
CGGAGCATCCCCGGGGGTTGCTGGCCGTAGCGACTCTCGGTGGGTCAGCGAGGGGCCTGGGGGTGCCCTGTGCTGCGGCTCAGCCGGATCCCTCGGGGTGTAGCCTTCTGGACCCGCAGGAGTGATGCTGCTGGCTGAGGGGGCGAGGTTTGCCTTCCCCCTTGGGTCCGAAGCCTGCGGATGTCGGTGAGCAGGCTAGCACAGGTCCTCTCCCAGGTGTAAGTAAAACCCACCCATGCGCCTGTTCTTAAATACACCTGTGTGTGGAGGCACTCACCCGCCAGGCCTGCGGCTCTTGTTCCTGCTTGTCCCGAAGCCGGTCAGGTCAGGTCGGGCCCGGGGAAGGTGTGGACTTACTGCCCCTCGAGATGTACGCTGCAGGTACCGCTTTTAAGGAGTCCGTGCAGCTTTGCCTGCGTTTCTGAACAAAATGTCAGCTATCCCGCAGAACTGTCCACGTTTCCTATTTTCAGTCCTAGTGGAATACTTGATGTCGGTACAAATAAGCACTAAAAATAGAAAGGAGGGGAAGCAGCCACTGGTTTCTTTGACTTTTCCAGAGACCAAAATGAACTTGGTTTTCCAGTGATCACTGGTCCATCTGACTGCTCAGAACAGTGTGGTCGTTGGCTGCAGTGCACACTGTCACTTGGCAAAATCGCGCTGCCTGTTCGCACAAATTAAAGTGTAAAGAACAAAGTTCCGGAAGAAATTAAGACTATAACTTGTTTACATAGACATCTGCGGAGCAGAGTTCAAACACGACCATCTGGAGTTGTATTGCTGCCACTTCTGATTATCACAACGATCTGGGAGAGCAGCTGCCAGCTTTGCTCTGTCATAGGTCAGCTCTGAGCAGTGTCCACCCGGCCCTTCCAAGACAGTGTGTAATCAGTCCCACGTCCACTGAAATGGGACCAGCTTAGGCCTAGTGTCTCTCTCAAGTGGAAATTTCCATATCCTGTGTTTCAGATGCTTTCTGAAACTCAAATAAGGGGGAACAATGCTGGCAGCTTCCGTCAGAAACTTGCCTAAAAGGGCAAAAGTAATGTAATGACAGGCCGAGCATCTCGATAGGAAGTTTGCAATTGTCTGTTGAGCAAACGCTTGTAGCTACTTCTTTCAGTTGCCTTGTGCAAGGGCTCTCACAAAAGCCTTTTTGTGTGTACCCAAGGCAGTGGGCTTAGACTTCCATGATGAAAATACAGCTTTCCGCAGCTGACAAATGCCGTACTGGGAGTGTGAACCAAACCGTGCTCAAAGGGTTGTTAAAAGAAATCCAGTTAATCGCAAGCCAAGCAACTCAGTGTCTTTTCTCTTGCTCTTCTAGGATGGCTTCTGTCGCTTCTTCGGCGGGCACGGCTCCGAGGCGGCTGACCAGAGCAGCACCATTGGCAATGCCATCATGGCAGCCGCAGCGGGGATTGGGATGGCGGGATTGGCTTTCCTCTTTGTGCGGTAGGCCGGTGAACGGATCTTGCCATGGGAAAGTACTCTCGAAACTGACAAATTACCAGATTTCACTTTATTTTCTATAGAACAGACCCTCTAAGAAGAAGTCTATATTTTTAAACTGGCTCAGAAAACTGCCTCACCAAACCCTTGGCTATAAAGTGCTTCACTCGCTACCCAGTAACAGCACAAACAAATGTGTACTAAAGCACTATTTGTGCATGTTCAAAACCTGTTGTCTCCAAACATCCTCTGGACTTTCTTTTTGAAGGTGTAACCTAAACTATAGCATGGTTCATGTACTGTAACTTCTGAGTGCTTGATGTTATGCTAGGAAAACATTATGGTGGACTTGCTACTAAACCCTCTGTTCGAGATGTCTTATTTACATGGGGACAAGTCTTCGAACCCGCCTTCCATTAATACTGTAAAGTGGGTGAACAATGACTGTGATTTAACATGGTTTATGGCTTCAAATGCTGTGCACAGCACTTGTTACCAAAAGGCAACTCATTGGTTGATTTAGAGCAATTGGTGCCTGTGATGCAAGAGGCATTAGGGCTTAATGTAACATAAGGCTTGATTTCATTACACTACAAGAAGATAAGTATTGATACAGGACAGTAATGGCTGCAGTACTGGTTCTTACTGAAACGAAAGGAACTTAAATATTAAACCTTAATTGGTATATTGAAATCCAGTGGAGGCTGGAATTTCTCTGGATTTCCGTGACAAAATGAGAATTTCCATATATCTTAATATATTTTTGAAGTATTTATCACTGTATAATACTTGTAGCCATAACATCTTTATTTTTGTTTAAAACTTAATGCTGGTTCTTGTCACTCTAGTATGTATCAAGCGTTGTCTTGTTTGAGTAATATTTCACTCTGTTTTCAACATGCTGTGTATTTCTTTCAATGGTTGTACAAATTGCCTTATGTTTCTGGTAGCTTTTTAATAACGTTCCTGGGTTACTCATAGCGTGTACAATTTTACTATGGTGACTTCAAAGGTGAATAAATGTTAAGTATTTTTATTTTAAAAAAACTTCCTGATTATTTGATCGGATGGGTGATGGTGCTCAGACAGTGAGTGTTTTGGTGGTTGCCCCGATGCATCAGTTTTGTATTCACCTTGCTGGTGCCTTGACCTAAAACGAGGAGCTGTGCAGCACCAGAGCAGTGTGATACCCGTCTTCGATGCCGTCCTGCAGTCCAAACTAGGGCTAACACAGCCTAAGGGGAAAATCCAGTCCAAAAGGCCCATCTTCACTGCTGTGACTGGAAACAACCTGGTGGTTTTGTAGGCCAAAACTTTCCAAAGTTTACTAACATAGCTGGGTGCAGTCAGGCTCCTCTGAGAGCTGTTCCTGCTTGTAGAGAGTGACAGAGCTCTTGTTTCTTCTCTGCCAAGACTTGCTGCTGCCTCTGTCTCTCACATGTGCATGCTTTTTTACTGAAACTGGAATTTCTGATACATGTTATGATGACAACTGTGCAATAGGTGACGGTTTGACCTTCTTAGATTAGTAATACAGAGCAGCTGTAATTTTTGAGGGTGTGGGACTTCACTCTTTTAAATAGCCGTCTCACGCTCTTGTCTCCAAGTTGGTGGCTCTGATGCCTGTTAAACAGTGCAAGCCTGTTGTTCAGCCTCCCTCCCTGACTGCCTGTGGGCCCACCACTCTGCCATTTGAGAAGGTCTGCCTCTTCGTGGGAAGAGTGGAGCGGCATGCTTCCTCTTGGGAAAGATCAGCCTGGCAGCCAGCTCAGCGTCGCTGTGGCGAGCAGTGGCCACCCTGCTTCTCCTTCTGCTGGCCACCGAGCCCCGGGGCAGGCGTGCAGTGCAGCGCTGGACAGAGCAGCGTTGTGCCAGCCAGCCACAGATGTGGGGACAGGACAAAAAGGGACATTCAGGGACGGTAAGTCCCGCGGAGGCAGGAAGGAGCTGGTGGTCCTCCCCCTCACACTGCCCGCTCTGAATAAATGTCTGCTTGTTCTCCAACTTCCAGTTCTCTAAACTCCGTCCTGCCTCCTCAGCTAGAGGATTAAGAGCCTGCAGTGTGGGACTGCTGTGCTCAGTTCCTCTCTCAAGTTCCCGCTGGGACAACGCCTGCCTGTGGCAGTTGGATGCTCTCGGTCGTTTGCCTCCAGTCATCTAGGAGGCTGCAGTGCCTGGAACTTTATCTACAGCGGGAGCAAGCTGGCTGGTGCTGGGAAGTGAAGGTAGTTTCCAAAACGTGGGATGCTTAGGGGAATTTGTGATGAAAAGCATGGGAAACAACAGGGCAAGGAATGCTTTAAACAGAGGTCAAATGTCTCTCCAGTACCAAGCAGAACAAAGATAAAATACCTGTATCTTGATTTTTCAGTGTAATCTGATCTGGCAGGCCCCACAAAAACAATAGTGGAGAGGATATTATGCTGTTTTTTTACAGTGTTCTCTGGAAAAGTGGAAAAAAAAAACAGCCTGGAAATGTCCTTTAACAGAGTCACACGAGCTTTTGGTGTAAACCGGACCCATTCCAAAGTGCAGTGCACAGAGCATCTGCCACTGTTTCTTGGCCTGGGAGAAGCTGGGTGTGGGCTTTCTAAGAGCTAGGAGGAAAGCTGTAAGGCTGTCAGGAGGCTGCAGTGCAGTTCAGCAGTGTAGCAGCAGTGCTGCCTGTAGCTTCCTGATGCCTGGAGCCAGGTTGGTCTCTGCCTGGAGCTTGTGCCCCAGGGTGCTCCGCTCAGCCCTGCCGAGAGTAGAGGGCACAGCCCAGGCTGCTGTAACCTGCCTGTCCCAGCCAGAGCTGTGCTCCCTTTGCCACTGTCTGCTGACCTGGGGATGTGGGATTGAAGACCAGGACTTAAATCACTGAAGCCCCATTGATTTCAGGGTAGTTTAGACTAACTTACATTTATGTGACTTTTCTGATTTTTTTTTTTTTTAAATTTTATTTCAGTTTCAGCCTGACAGTTTGTCTCAATGAAGTCTTTTATTTCAATTCAAAACTGCTGCTCATCCGCTTTTCTGCCTCAGAAAAGGGAAGCAAGATGCTGCTGTTCCTTTCTTTAAATGCAGAAGGAGAGTAGGTGGTGTTTCAGTACAAGGCTGTGTCTAATCCTCATGACATCTTTGGGCTCTCCAGTGCTGCTGTACTTCCCGGGTGTGTGGTGGATACAGCAGGCTCATCCTATCTAAAGATTAGCACGTGGTAATTGCTGCAGGTTCTGCCGGGGCCCCAGCGTGCCCACGCCTGCTGAATCATGAGTTGCTTCAAGGCACTGGGTGCTGGCAGGGTCTTGTGTTTGAGGGAAAGGGAGAGGGAGTGAAGGTGCTGGCTGAGCTCTTCCACTGCCTGGCTGCTTATACCTGTTTTGAGTTTTTCCTGCTCTGCTGTCTGCAGAGACTTTTGCAGGGCTGAGGGGCAGAGAAAGTGGCATTCCCAGCTTATAGGGGTGTTCACAATGGTCTCACTGGAGCTGTTGCTGTTACCTGTTTGCGCTGCACCTGCTGCCTACACAGCTACCTTCTGAAGGGGCATCCATTGTAACCAGGGCCAAGGCTGCAGTGCTGTTGCAGGAGCCCAGCTGCCTGCTCTTTAAAGGAAAAAGCAATCTACTCATCAGGCTTCTTGAGACTGCTGAACTAGCCAGTGGGTTTCTTTTTGACTTGTAAAAAAAATGAGACGCTGTTAGAGCTCGAAAAATGTGAGTTGCAGAATGGTGTTATTTGGCAGTTGGTGAGGTGCTTTGCTGTGGTATGCAAAAAATCTGGTCTGGCATGTCTCGATGGAGGAGTTGGTGCTGGTGCTGCGTCCTGCATGCTGCCATCGTGAGGGGATGCAGCATGGGTCTGACCTGCAGGGTGGTACCCAAGCCTGGGTAGGATGGGAGAGCCCTGTTACAAATGACTTAGTAATTGGGCAGCCAAAAAACCCCCCAGAGAATCACTGGAAAGAAAAAAGGTCAAGTGCGTGGCATTTATTCACGTAATTTCACTTCTTGTGCTCATTCAGTTTAGATAATGAAAACAAACTTCTGGGTTTCACTTCCATTTCTCTGGCTGCTTTCTGTACCATAGGTGAACTCGGTTGTCTTTGCCAGGACAAGATGCCGTGTGGGGAGAGCAGGCACAGCTGGAAAATTACTTACTTTTGGGTTTAAGAAGTGTCAGTGTGATTCCCTCTTAAATACTGCTATTATTAGGAGTGCTTTAAAATGTTACCTTCAAACTGTTAACAATTACCCTGTCACCAACTGAAGTTCTTAAATGAGAACAGAGTTAAAAATAAAAACATAAAATCCCGGTTTACCTGAAGTCAAATGTAGGAAGTCTAAAAATCAACTCTGTGCTGAACTAATGGGATTGTTTTGTTGATTCTTTTTTCTTTGCCTGGGCTTGGTCTATTTGTTTAATTCAAATGAGAGGAGGAAGAGAGGACCTGGCTTCCCTTGTCAAAGAGGTCTTTCAAACAAGCTGTGTGTTTCTGCCCAGCTGGAACTGATCCTTGCCCATTGACGATCTCATGGTCTCTGGATGTTCACCCATTTTGTGTCAGAGCTGATGTGTGTTAACACGTTTCTGTCGGTTAAGAATTAAACCTATTAAAATGGCTGCTTTGATTCAGTTGGGACCATGCCGGCCATCAGGGTGATTGAATCCGTGGTGGCCTGTAGTAAGAGACACCAGAGGGGTTTGGAAAAGGCTATATGCAGAAAGCCATTGTAGGCACTGCAGAAATTTTGTGCTCTCTGGATTTAATCCTGTTAAGGATTCTTACCTGTGAGTGCAGTTCACTTGAGGGAGTTCCTGTGCTTGACCCAACCTTCTCTTTTGTTTGTCTCTGAACAGCTCAGCACATGGTAACAGCAGGAACCCCACACCCTGCTTTGAGCGTTTGGGTACTGGCTCTTTTTGTTCTCAAATGTGGCTTATACCCTTATTGGGTGTGTGGGGAAGGGTGTCCGGGTTCAGTCTAACCACAGGGAAGATGTCCATGCTGTGCTGTGCCTCGGGAGGACTGGACGTTGTAGCTGGAGCTCTGTCCTAGGCAGCCTGCTCTGCAGCCTGACACCATAGCCAGGAGTTCTTGGTGGCACTATTAATTTGCAATGCATAATAGTAAAAGGGCAAAAGCACTTGGCTTCATCAAAGTGGTGTGGAGAGAGCGCTGTCTGTAGTGTGCAGAGCTAATGCCTGGTTGGCTTCTTCCTTGTAGCTATTACTGTCTTTAGGACAATCCCAGACTCTTGTAATTAATTTCTAAGCGTTAATTATGAAGCTCTACGATGAGCCCATTGGAAACTCCTGAAATACAGGCAGGGCCATGTGGCTCTGGGGAGGAGTTGGTGCAGGACAGGCAGCGTGAACTCCTGTCTCTCTGGGATCTGCCAGCAAAAGCTCGCTTGGCGCCCAACCTCCTGGTACACAGGCTGGACCCTCCTGCTCCTCTGGCTGGACACAGCTGCTTTGTGCCACCGCCAGCCTGGGGGCTTTCCCACCTCTCCTGAGGCAGAGGTTGTGCTCCCAGAGGTCCCAGCAGCCTGCCTGCTGGGAGCAGGGCTGTGCTGGGATGCGCCCAGCGCCTGTCCTGCCCCCGGCAGCCATGGGCGTGCTACCTCTTAGTGCCAAGCACAAGCCCGTGAAGGAGCAGTCATACGGGTGTTATAGTGGGTGGGTGGTGGTTAGATGACTTTCTAATGATTATAATGCATGAGCAAGAACAAATTCCACCGGTCGTGTAACCTTGTAAAGCGGTGGTGGCGTGACCAGTGGCAGCTGAGAGCTGATGGTGCTTGACAGGCAAGGCAAACACTTGTTTCCTGATATCCAGCACATGGATGTGGGTGCTTTGCTACAGACAAGTGCTTTCAATGTTAAACAAAATTATGTTGGGAGTCTGAAAGTGGTGGGGTTCCTTGAGCATTTCATACCCAACCTGGATGATGGCATTTTCAAGCAGAACATGGGATGTGATCCAACAGGTGACAGTGCTGGATTCCTGCCCAGGCTGTGCTGGATCTTCATGCAGCCTCAAGTGAGTTGGGACAGCTGGGCTGGGACAGTGTCCCTGTGATGGGAGTGTGGATCTGTCACCCAGCCACTGCCTGCTGAGGGGGAAACCTGGACCTGCAGTCAGCCAGTCAGTAAGTGGTTTACGTCCTAAAACTCAACAGACATCCCTGAGCTTTCTGGCGTGTGAGGAGTCTGTAAAACATATGCAAGGTTTTAATATTTTCCTCTTTTTTCTCTTTTTGTTTTCCCCAAACTCTGACGTGCCCTGAAGGACATGTACCTGCAGTGCCTGGCTGGCAGTCCCAGCCTGAGCACCTCTCCTGCTGCTCAGCACAGGTCACTCACAACTGTTCCATGAAGAACCCACTGTCCTTAAGTGTTCTCACTGCCAGTCCTGTAGGCAGCTCTCTGCCATAGCAACATCACCCTTCCCCTGGTCTAGAAAAAGGAAAAAAAATTGATTACTCAGAAACTCCCTTGGAAAGGGCACAAAATAGCACAAACCTATGTTTTTAAAGAAAAATCCTCTGGGGTCTTGTGTATTGTCCTTGGTGATGTTCAGAGAACACCTGCCACTCTGAAACCCTTCCAGGTTTCCTGGTCGCTTTTTCCAGGCAAAGGCCTGCTCCATGGGAGGAAAAGGCTAAGCGTGGGAGTGAGCAGGGCAAAAGATTATGTGAAACAGAAATCCCGGTGCTGTGTGTTCTGCCATCTGCTCCATACTCCATCCAGGCTGTGGGTGGTTTCCCAGAGTGCTCCTGCTCCCCTTGCTGCTGCATGGCTGGCAGAGGGCTTTGAACTGCCTAAGCTGGCACCATAGGGCTGGATGGGAGCTGCATTCCCTTTCTCCTGGGGAAGTTGCCCTTTGGCAGGGAGAAGTTGGGTGCTGTGGCCTAGCCAGCAGCTGTGGGCAGTACTGGTGGCCACACTGAAGCTGCTGCCAGGAGCCCACTCCAGCAGCAATCCAGAAAAGGCCAGACTTCAATGCCTTTGGCATGAACTGAGTGAGTTCCAGGGGCATGGGGGCTGGCACATCTCTCCCATGCCTGCAGGTAGCTCTTGGGCAGGACATCCTGGACTGCTCATGGTTCCATCATTGCAGCAATGCACCAGCAGTGCAGGTGCTCCCCTGCATGAGCAGGGCAGCTCATGCCCACCACCACATGCTGCCACCATCCCCACGAACCAGCAGCAGGGCAGGCTGAGCCCTGCACAGCTCTGTGCCACACACCATCCTGCCAGCTGTGGGACCTGGCACATGTGCCTGTTTGGGAGGATGGAGGTTTGTCCCCTCTTCAGGGACAGATGGTGAAAGAATGGTGAAATCATCTTTTTAAGTAACCATAGAGCCCCTTTTCTGTTCTGCCCCTTCCCCCAACCCCCCTTTTCCTGCTCTCCCCAGTCCCAAGCCTGGCTGTGCCCGGTGCTGGGGGCTGTGCATTCCCTGCTCCACATCCCCCTCTGCCCACCCTCCCTGCTCTGTGCTCACTTGGGAATGTGACCTTGCTCTCTAGAATATTTACAGACAAAATATTGCTGCAAGCCTGGGGAAGGATTTTCTGTTGTTTTTTTGTTGTTTCTTTTTTTTTTTTAAGTGACTGAATTCCACAAAACCCAAATTATTCCAAGGGCTGTGGGGGGCCTGGTGGGAACACTTTGCTGTGTTTGGGAACAGGCTGCCTGCAGCCGTCTGCCCTGGCTAACACAGGGGTGCTAGAGGCTCTTGGTTTCCCCAGCTATAGGGAACGATCTGTCTCTGGTTTTCTTGGAAAAACCCACCCCCTGCTCAGGGAAGGCTGCCAGGATGGGACACCAGCATTAACAGGGCCGTGGCACACACTTAACTAGGCTGGGCTCCTTCCCAAGGTTTGCATGAGCCAGCATGGAGTGCTGAGTGTGGGTTAGTACAGAATCAGGGGTGCTTTGTGTGGCTCCCCTCCGTGTGCCCCTGGAGCCACTTCTCCACTTCCCCTCGCTTGGGAGCTCCTGGGTCTCCTGCTGCGCTTGCAACACAGGCTGGGTTTGCTGCGGACCTCAGACAGAGCTGTCACATCCGATCGGAAGCGGTGGTGGGCTGATTTCTCCTTTTTTGCTTTTACTGGCAGGACCAGCAGCTGCCCTTTTCCCACTGCTGACAGTTCTTCTGTCTAGCTGAACTTTTGAAAGCTTCATGGTGGTGGTTTCCCACTGAGCAGAGCCCTCATGCCTTTGACCTTGCACGGCTGCCGTCCCCTTCGTGTGGCTGCTGAAGGCCATAAAGCTGTGCCTTGTGCACAGGAACGTGAGTTGTTAGGTTCCAGCAGCGTTGGACGGTTTGGATGGGGCTAAGGTGGTGTCCCTGGCTGGTGCTGGTTTCCTTACGTAAGCCAACATAAGCCTTCAGGTGCCTGCAGCCTGGGAGTTGTCCTGAGCAAGGCTGTGTGCTCAGCTTTAATTTGGGAGTAAGCATGGCCATTGTCAACAGAGCTAAACTTGATCACAGACAGTGCCTGTTTTGCTGTGGAAAGAGTGCTTATGCCAAATCCCTTGGTCTGGCTCAGCGTGCAGCGTGGCTTGATCTCTCTGCAGAGCGAGCTGGGGCTGCCGAAGGTCTCGCAGAAGTGTGCTTTCCTCCCTGCTGCTGCTGGGAAATTGCTCAGCAAGTGCAGCTACAGGGATTGACCATGAAGCAGACACTTGCAAAGCCATTCCCTGCCTGCTGTGGGGTTGGTGCCAGTTCTCTGGAATTACTCCAGCTTTCTCAGCTTGTGGAGGTGATGGTTTCATCCAGGCCCTTGCAGAAGGGTTAGGTGCAGGATGCCCACTGAGCAGTAAGAGGATGCTGAGGGAATGGAGGTGACTTGGAAGCCCAGCTTGCAGCACACTGGTCTAGCTCATGGAGTGGTGGGAACTGCTCTGCTCTGTGTGCTGGTTTACTGAGCTACGGAGCACCCTGGGCAAGTCGTGAATAGCATACTGCTTATAAACAAGGGCAAAAATCAATGGGTTTTGCTCAATGAAATTCTGTAGTTTCCCTTGTTGAGAAGCCATGGGGAAGGCTGGGACAGGAAGACAAGTGGAAAAAGGTTTATTCTTTTGTCAAACCTTGACCTGACTGCAGCCAGCATGCTCGGTGGTGGGGTAGAACCTCACCAGGTGAGAGACAAAAGTACCTGCTGAAATCAAGTGCAGAGGCAGCAGGTAGAGTTAAAGGGCAGCACAGGACCGTGCTCTGCCTTATCGACACACCTGCTGACCTCGTTCTAAAGCAGCCCCTTGCCACCTGTGCCTTTGGTTGCTGGGGATTTTTCTGACAGAGCCGTAGTTTTCAGGGATGTCCCAGTTATCCTTTTTTTACTGCCAGGGAAAGCAGGAAGGAGGGGAACACTAGGTCTCTGCTCAGGCTCCCCATAAGAATGGGACCCAGTGCACCTGACTCTGCTCTGTGTTCAAATGTATACCTATTATGCTGCTCCTCACTAACAAGGTCTCTGGTAATTTGCTTACAGCCAAGAATTAATGACTTGACTGGCCTGAAGAACCAAGGGTTACCAGCCCCCTGCCATGCAGGAGTGCAGAGCAGTCCCAGCAGGTTTTGCCCAAGGAAGGTGTCTGGTGGGAGTGGCAATGAGCAGCTCTCCATAGCATCAGGCCAGGGCTGTCCCTGTTCCCTCAAGCCTGGGGCTTTAATGGGTGCTCACACCCCCTTAAAATAGTAAATTAGGCATCCTGAGTTAAGTATCTTCTCCACCTGGGTGTCCCAAATGGTTAACAAACCCAACAGCAACGGATGGGTGGTGAGGAGATTGATTGCCTTCTGCAAGGTACATAAAGTCTCACCCTTCTACAGAAACACAACACTTGTTCAACCAGGTAAATAACTGGTTTAAAATCCCCTCTCACTGTAGCTGACCCTACACGTGTTTATCCAAGTGACTGGAGCAGTGCCAGTCTCTCTGGTAAGTGACCTTTCCCGAATTTTTCTTTTCAAGTTGACATTTAAGAAAGAGTGAGAAAGTCACAGCAACAAACGGTGTTTTAACAGTGATAAAGCCTTACCCGTCAACAAAGCCAGGAAAGCTGTGCTGGAGCCTGCACTGGTGGCTCTGCCGTCCCCACCAGAGTCCATATGGATAGTGCTGGCTCACGATTCCTGACCTGCTTGGCTCTGCATGAACCAGCATCTGCAGAGTCCGTGGGCTGCTCCTGATGCCTGGGCTGGGCAGGGCTGGGCTGGGTGGTTCCACAGCCACCAGGAAAAGCTCCTGGGTGCAATTAAGTCTAAGGCAGCTGCTGGCAGCTGGAAGCACTCACAATGTTAGTTCATTACTGCGATTCAAATGAGGAAGAGTCTTAAATCTCTGAGAAGAATCTGGGTTTGGCAGGCAGTGGAGGGCTCGGCTTATTGTGAAAATGCCTTGGATAATTTTGGTAAATGTTTTATTGTGTGTTCAGGGGAAGTAAAGTTTACGCCTAGTTTTCATGTTTCTTGGTTCTCAGCTTCAGTACTGCCGTGAATTGCCCCTTGCTTCTGACTGGTCTCACAGGGAGGTATTTATGCAGTAAAGTTTCTATGCTTTGCAGAAGGTTTATTTTACCTCTTAGCTCAAATGCCCAGTACCTGAGCTGTTCTTCCAGGCTGGAAGTGCCAAGGGCATCACAGAATGCTGCTTGGCACATTTGGATTCCCCAAATCCTGCTGTCCCCACTCCTGGCTGATGCCATATCTGCAGTATGCCACCTGCCAGCCACTCCATCTCCACTGGGCTCTGCAGGGTCTCTTGGGTGTCCCCGCCTTCCCCATCTGCAGAGCATCCCACAGCCCTCCTGGCCTGCACCTGCAGCCCTTTCCCAGGCTTTTGGCTTTGGTGAGCAGGACTGAGAGCAGCAACTGCTGTTGGAGCCTCCCTGTGATCCCCCCTCTGGGTCCCCCTCATGAAGTGCTGCTAGAAATGGTTTCCACATGGACCACCCCAGGGACGTCCAGCCTGGGGATGTGCCTGCACAGTCCTGCCTTGAGAAATCGAAACAAGGACTTCCCAGTGATTGTGTTTCCCATAGCAGGAGGGGCTGGAGATCCCCGGGAGGCAGTGGCATCAGGGATCCCCCACACTTGGGTGCTTCCCTGGTATTTCTTACAGATGGCCTGATGGGAGTGGCTGCAAAAAGGCAAGAGGGAGCAAGGGGAGCAGGGCAGGGGCAGCACTTTGGTTGGACAGGGACATACTGCTGGCTCAGAGTGACACTGGGCAGCCCTGTGCCGGAGCCCTGTGGGCCGGTGTCAAGCTCTGCTTTCAGCAAACCACTGTTTTGTGACTAATTTCAGTTGAGAAACACCTCAGGGTCTCTGTCAGGACAGGCCTGATCGATGTGCCTGGCTTTGAGGCCATGCCAGCTCTTGAATTTAATCTATTTGTGCAACAGGGAAAAACAATAACAGAGAATCTCAGATAAGTCCAACAGCAAAGATGCTTTTAGTGAGCCGATAGCCAAGCCTTGGCTTTGCTGTTTGCCATGACCCTGCACAGTTCTGCGGGCAGGGCACCACAGCGCTGAGGCTGCCAGTAGTGGGGGCAGCTCACAGATCCCCCTGTTAGGAGGGTCCATCCACCACAGCTCTCCCCACTCCATGCTGTCCTTGGGAGGGCTCTAGCCCTGAACATTAGCATGAGGTAGATGAGCTTCTTTGCTGGGCAGTCGCTGAGTGAAGCTCATGTGAGGCTCCGTGGCTGCTTGGGAGCAATGGCAACTTTGGGACCTCACACACTCAGTTATCTTTAATCTGCCATGGCAAGAATGCCTCATTTCTCTTCTACTCACAGCCAGCCCCAGTGCTGGCTCGCTGCAGGGTCAGTACGTGAGCCCTGGAGCAGGACAGCCTGTATCCGGAGCCTTCCTTCCCCTGCAATAACGTCAGTGCTGGAAGCAGGCAGCTATTTTGGTCCCAGGAATGCCAGCGGATGATTTCACTTTTGTTTTGTACCCGATAACCTTTCCCATCACAATGAGAGACGACGTCCGTGCTCCTGTGCTTCCGTGTGCGAGGGGAAAGCCATTCAAGCGCCTCTGCAGGGGAAAAGAAAGAGCCAGGTTAAAAATAGCTCCTGATTGTCCGAGGAGTCTGGGCAAAGGAAGGGCAAAAGCCTGTGTTCCACTGTTCCACTGCCTGGTCCCATAGGCTGGGACTGGCTTTGCTGGCTGAGCCAGGGCATGAGGACAGCAACCGTGGGAATATTTGGTGTGCTGGCTCTTCCCGTTGGCTTTATGGGGACAGGAAGGTCTGGGAGGGACTTTCTTCTCCCTGCAGAGTAGTCCCAGTGTGGGGCTACAGGAGGGCTACAGCAACCCCCTTTGCCCCTCACTGCCTGTCTCTGCTGCTCATGTGCTTCTCTGAGTCTTCCCTGCTGGGTTTTGTGGCTGGGTGGTTGGTCAGGAGCTTGGCGAGACATACCCACCCAGGGCCCCAGGCGAGATAAGTCTAGTCAAATCCAAATTGCTAAAGCTCAGCTCCAATTTTTATTTCCTGTGTGGAAGGAGCCAGCTAAAGTAACGAGGTTTTTTTAAGATTTCAGCCTGTGACTTCCCATGAACTGCTGACCCATCATGTGACAGGGCCACGGTGGGGCCGCTGCTGCAAGATGCAGTATCGGCAGATTATCACCCTGGTGCTCGTGTGGGGAATGGCCCCCAGTGCCCAGGCTCCAGCCCTCTGGGAATGGGCAAACCCCAATGTGCTGTAAGAGGGAGGGCAGCGAACTTGTGTACAACTGGACCCTGCCCCTTACAGAGAGATGCTTCCTTATCCCCTGGAGCAGCTGCTCACCGATGCCTGCCCTGGCCTTCAGAGTACAGTACAAGCTGCTTTGCTGTCAGCCCATGGGATGCCTACCAGGGCTACTGTTTGACCAGTCCCTTTGCTCAGTGGGAGATGTCTGCTCAGCTCCCCAGCACATGACTTACAGGGTGACTCCAAACTGCAATTGCCCTTCCTGAGCTGGAGCCTGTTTACAAAACAGTGGCTAAGGGCTGCTATTTATCCTTACATACACATTGCATTCAGAGCTGCTAAACAGGCAAAGCCAAAATGAAAGTCATCTGGGTTTTCTTTAATTAGAATAAAATCCTGATGAATCATGAGGTTCTGTACCTCAAGGATGCACCAGGAATTTGGTGGCAGACGGCAAGGTACAGCAGTCTGTGGAGCCTGCTCGCTGCCTTGACATCTGCTGGAAAGACTTGTTTTTCCCTCCCGAGTCACATGCTAACTTGTGATCTGATCATGAGATACAAAGGATAACCTTCCAATATTTACTCTTCTCATCTGCAATTTTAAAGGGCAGAGGAAAAAAGAAAAAAGCAGCATAAGGGTGATAAAAAACAAGCCCTCTTGCCTGTTTTGGTTAGCACTGCTCTAGGTGCTGTGCTTGCTGCTGGGACACGGCAGGAGACTGGCTGCAGTGGGATGGGCTCTGTGTGTGCCCATTGCAGCCATGACGGAGAGTGTCAGCATCTCCTGCTGGTGTGTTCAGCCAGGTGGGAGTCCTCCAGTGCCACCTGTGCGCGGGCAGAGGTGGGCAGGGGCTGCCTGTCCCGGGGTGACCTGTGCTGGCACAGGCAGGAGAAGCTTGTCCTCCCCCAGCAGTGCCCAGCAGTGGCCCTGTGCCATCCTTCAGCATTCAACTTGCACGTTTGATTATAAATGTCGAAGTAACATTTTTTATAACAATATCCCAATGTAATCAGCCAGGCAGGTGGAGTTATTTGTACGTGCTCTAGTCCAAAGGTTCATAAAAAGCCCAGCTGCAAGATTAAACTGGAATCACCCTTGAATAAAATCCCCCATATTATCTTTGGGGAATTTTTGCTAGTGCAGCTTGGGTGTGTTTACTCCTGTGAGCTGGTGCCTGTCTAGAACCAGAAAACCCCAGAAACCCATGAATGTGCTGCCATGGGGGATGCTGGGACATGAATATTCAGGCTGCTGAAGGCTTTGGCATGAGAGGAGCTCTCACTGAAGGGAGAGCAGGACAAAGCAGTGGGGCAGGGCTGTTTGCCTGCTGAGCCAGAGAGGTGTGTGCCATTGACTACCAAATCTGAATGGGGAGGTCGCTGCCCAGGGGTTGAATACGTGCAGCAAACCTGAATTGCATGTACAGAGGGATTGCCCCGGGAATGGCAGGCTGAGATCAGCAGTCTGTGTCTGCCTTCCCCGAACTGTGGAAGGGGAGATGCTCCGGGCACAGCCAAAGGGGCTGTGCTTGTGTGTGACACGCAAGGTGTCAGCCTGACACAGGGTGAGAAACCCCACCGTAGCTGCCCTGGAAATCAGTAACTGCGAGGGGGAACACGAAGAGGTGGCTGTCACTGAGGGGAGGCAGCCAGTACAGACCGAGTTACAAAAGCATTCGTGTGAGAGGGCTGAGTACCAAGGTGTCAGGTGGGAAGGAGGGAGGGAGGTGGGGCAGAGGGATACAGTGGGAAGATACCCCACCTAACAGGGAGGGTGCCTGCTGGGTGCCTTTGATGTGGTGAAGGGCTGTTTGTGCTGGGCAGGTAGACTTCAGTGTTCTAGGGAGGATGGCTGAATGGTGGACTGGCACTGAGAGGTGGATGAAATCCAGCCTGCAAGCCTTGGCTGGCCCCTGTGCCTTTGCCAGGACCACAGCATTCATGAGAGAGGCTTTGGATAGCTGGGACCTGATACAGTCCCTGGGTTGAAAGCTGAACAAATGTGAATTGGACATGATTTTAAATTAAAACTAAAACAGTCTGTCGGGGCTGTCTTCAGTGGGCATCATTATTACTGATTTCAGTCTTTAAGAAGTCTTGAACCTGTTGAGGTCCAAGTTGTGCATCTCCTGCTATTACATGAGCTTCACATTGCAGTGTCCTAACCCGTCCTCCCACCTCCCCACTTAGTGCAAAGGCCCATTTTATTTTTCTGAAAAGTAAACCACTCTCTTTCCTTAGGCAAATATTTCTGTGGCCTCTGCTGCAGCATTAACCAGAGATCGTTAGGAGCGCTGTGACAGGCTGATGAGGGGTTTGGTGTGCAGTCATCAGTGGTCCATGTGGGACAGCGGCGTATCTGCCTCTGGCATGTGGCATTTGGAAGGCATTTGGGTTTTGTGGACCTGGCTGACCTGACACTGTGCCCCAGAGGCATCTCTGAGCACTGTGGTTTCCTGGTTCGTTGGCCTTTTGCGCCTGCCTCTAAGAAAATTAGAGCAGGCCTAACCCAGAAAACTGGATGCAGAAGTGATCAATAGTGATGGTAATTGGTCAGCAGCACTGCCTGGCTCTTGGTGTCTTGGTCCCAAAAGAAATAAATTTTTTCTTTCCCAAAAAGAAAAAAATTTCCCATTCAGAAAACATGTGGGTGGTCTAGCTCCTGTGGCTGGGCATCAGCTGGAGGGGCTTTAGCCTGTGGTCCAAGGGCAGTGGAAGGCTCCATGCCCCATCCCTGGTGAATGACTTTGGTCCTTCTGGTCCCCCTTACTGGTGATGATGGGTCTCCAGTGGGTTTTGGTTTGTGAGGTGTTCGTTCTGCAGCAGCAGAGGGCAGAAGGTGTGGGTGAAGGTGATGGGAATGAGGCAGGTGCCATGGGAAGGGAACACAGCAGCTCTGGGTGTGATCCTGCCACGTGTGAGTGCCTGGGGAAGGAGACACCTCTGCTCATCCCTGAGTGCAGTGTAAACACTTACTCCTGGACAAGAAAGCAGTCCCTGTTTTTACAGAAATAAACAAATCCCAAAGAACACCCTTTTGGAGCAGCCCCCTCCTGCCTGCCCTGTCCCTAGAGGACAACGAGGGCTTTGTAACTGCCCAGGGCTCTCGGGAACCAAAACAACCGCGGTATGAGCTCAGCGGCTGTAAATCAGCAGCTCCACCGGGCACTGGTGCTGGGTAAATTTAGTGCCGATTGCTTTGATCTCACATGCTTTTATTTCGTACCCTCTACAGAGATAGACGCAAGGTCAGACTAATGGCTGATACATGAAAAACGTATGTGGCCTTTATTGATTTTGGAGTGATTAATGGGTCAAAGGGAAGGACAGTGATTCATGCACACGAATCGTGCCTGGGAATGAGCAACACCGATCAGGGTTGCCATTTAATTCCAGAATTTAGCCTGTGTCCAGCTGCTTCGGGGTACCANGAGGCATCTCTGAGCACTGTGGTTTCCTGGTTCGTTGGCCTTTTGCGCCTGCCTCTAAGAAAATTAGAGCAGGCCTAACCCAGAAAACTGGATGCAGAAGTGATCAATAGTGATGGTAATTGGTCAGCAGCACTGCCTGGCTCTTGGTGTCTTGGTCCCAAAAGAAATAAATGCATTCAGAAAACATGTGGGTGGTCTAGCTCCTGTGGCTGGGCATCAGCTGGAGGGGCTTTAGCCTGTGGTCCAAGGGCAGTGGAAGGCTCGGTTTACCATGCCCCATCCCTGGTCATCTACTTTGGTCCTTCTGGTCCCCCTTACTGGTGATGATGGGTCTCCAGTGGGTTTTGGTTTGTGAGGTGTTCGTTCTGCAGCAGCAGAGGGCAGAAGGTGTGGGTGAAGGTGATGGGAATGAGGCAGGTGCCATGGGAAGGGAACACAGCAGCTCTGGGTGTGATCCTGCCACGTGTGAGTGCCTGGGGAAGGAGACACCTCTGCTCATCCCTGAGTGCAGTGTAAACACTTACTCCTGGACAAGAAAGCAGTCCCTGTTTTTACAGAAATAAACAAATCCCAAAGAACACCCTTTTGGAGCAGCCCCCTCCTGCCTGCCCTGTCCCTAGAGGACAACGAGGGCTTTGTAACTGCCCAGGGCTCTCGGGAACCAAAACAACCGCGGTATGAGCTCAGCGGCTGTAAATCAGCAGCTCCACCGGGCACTGGTGCTGGGTAAATTTAGTGCCGATTGCTTTGATCTCACATGCTTTTATTTCGTACCCTCTACAGAGATAGACGCAAGGTCAGACTAATGGCTGATACATGAAAAACGTATGTGGCCTTTATTGATTTTGGAGTGATTAATGGGTCAAAGGGAAGGACAGTGATTCACGCACACGAATCGTGCCTGGGAATGAGCAACACCAATCAGGGTTGCCATTTAATTCCAGAATTTAGCCTGTGTCCAGCTGCTTCGGGGTACCAGCACCACTCTCATGGACGTCCTTGCACTGGGCAAACACCTGTTTGTGCACAGTGAGCTCTTGTGCCCGTGCCTCAGTTCTGTTTGCCTTGCTTTTGCTGTCCCTTTTGAAAGGGGATCAGAAATAACCAAACCTATACTCTCACTGTAGCCTTGTTGACAAAGCCTCTTGAAGCTTTCCTGCTGCTATCCCAGGTGGCCCGAGAGGCCTGGGAGAGGTATGGCCCAGCCTCACGTCAGGCAGCAGAGTACCCACAGGAGGCATCCCCCAGCTTCAGCCCTTTGGTTACCAGCATGTGATTGCTCAGTGAATCATAGAATTAACTGGGTTGGAAGAGACCTCCGAGATCATCAACTCCAACCCTTGATCCAACCCCACTGGGATTACTGGATCATGGCACTCAGTGCCACATCCAGCCTCATCTTAAAAACCTCCAGGGATGGTGAACCCACCACCTCTCTGGGCAGGCCATTCCAATGCCTGATCACTCTGTCTGTAAAGAACTTCTTTCTAATATCCAACCTAAACCTCCCCTGGCAGAGCTTAAGCCCGTGCCCTCTTGTCCTACTGCTGATTGCCTGGGAGAAGAGACCAACCCCCACCTGGCTACAACCTCCTCTCAGGTAGTTGTAGAGAGCGATGAGGTCTCCCCTGAGCCTCCTCTTCTACAGACTAAACAACCCCAGCTCCCTCAGCCTCTCTTCGTAGGACTTGTGCTCAAGTCCCTTCACCAGCCTCATTGCTCTCCTCTGGACAAGAAGGAGCTTAAAAATTGCCTGTTGTGATTAGCCTTGCAGGTGATGCTTTTTGACATGCTTTCCCACTCCCTTAAGCACATAGGACCTCCCGGAGGCTGCTGAGCTGTAGCAGCATGGACGCCCTCCTTCCACAGCCTCTATCCCAGTGCACCCTGCGGATGGGGTCCACAACCCCTGGTTAACCCTATGCCACAGATTCAGCTGGAAACTGATGCAAGGGGAAGTCATCCTAACTTTGGAGGGTGAGATCAGGCCCAGTTTGAAGGGTCTGGGCAGTGGTTATGCAACTTTCCTATTTGGTATTTGAGGAAACTTCCCCCTCCTGGCTGTTCCAGCCTTGTGACCATGACTGAAGCCGTCTTATTGCTACAAGGCTCATTCTGCTGGGCTCACAGCTTTCACACTGGCTGTCTCGTTGAGCGAGTCAGAGACCTGCTGCATTTCATAGGGCCTCAGGACTTGCCACAGTTTGGGTTTCAGTTGTTGCCGGCACTGTTGCTTATTTTTTTTCACTTGCTGGGGTGGTGAGTGCTGGCAGTGTTATGGGGGTGCATGTGGCCAGGGAAGGAGGGCTGGAGATGGAAGGTGGGAGCACTGGTATGGGTAGGGGAGTTCCTTTGGCTTTGTTCCATGTGGATGGATTCAGGGGGAGGAATTTCAGGGTTGGTGGTGACACCTGTGTGTGTGTGTATGGCAGAGGCTCATCTCCCAGCCATGTGGCCAAGTGAGTCAGCAAAGAGCGACATATGGTGGTGCTGTACTCCAGTTCCTGGGGAAGCCTGGGAAGTCATTATGTGGTGACACAAGCGTGAGCAGAGATACAGGATGAGTCCAGGCTGTGTGGATGCCAACACAAACCCTTTCAGACCCATGGAAGGGGTATAAGGCCATCTGCAGCTCTCTCAGAGGTTCTGGCTCCCAGCCTGGCTGTGGTGGGAGCTATAGAGATGCTGTGGATGTGCTGGGGAGAGGAGGGAGGTGTGTACCTTGAACTAAGCCCATATCCTCCTGCTCCCCCAGCCTGACCTCCACAGCCCTACTCCAGCCCCGCTGTGCTGTGGCAGTGATATCCCTGCATGCTGGGACACACTGCACCAAGGGAAGGGCATGAAAAACATTCCCAGTGGCACAGCCAGGTGAAAATGCCCACCCCTTGAGTGGCTGTGGTGCAGTGCTCACACTCTTACCCTTTGCCTTGCCCACCATTAGCACAGATGCAAACCAGCCCCACATGCCCAGCACTAGCTCTTGGTGTCTCCATTATCGTTCAGGAGTGGCCATGGGCTGTCAGGTCCCTCCAAGGGAAACTCTGGGGGCATGGGGTGTTGGACCCAGTGCTGTCCTTCCAATCCTGGCACAGCAGGAGAGGGCAGAAAGCATCACAGGGAAGCACAAAGAGCACTGTGTGCTCCCAAATTAGCTACTAGGCCAGGTTGGTTTTCCTGTTTACTCCCTAAGTGGAAAATAGGAAGGGAGTTAAAAACCTCATCTCCATGTCTATATAAAGGTCTTGTTGTGTGGGCACAGAAATTTTACCTTCTTTTCATTTTTCGCCTTGGTGGCGCCAGGTGTGTGGCGTGGGCTGTAGTGTCAGTAAAGCAAATAAAATGGGATGCTGGGAATAGCAGCTCCTCTGCAGGAGACATTTCCTCTTGGGCAGACAACTCAGTTCATCCAGTGATCTGCTGGTGAACCGCTGTATCAGGGTTCTGCAAAGCACGAGGGTCACAGAGGGTCAGTGCAGGGTTTGTGTTGGTTGTGCTGGGGACACAGAGCCCCCCCAGGTACACCTGGCACTCCCAGCTGATGGCTGCTCACATCTCGAAGAGCAGAGCAAAAGGTGAAGAAAACACATCATTCCTACGGCATTTCATGGGCAGGTTGCCATAAAAGGGTTGGCTGGTGGGCTTGGCCAGCAGGAGTGAGAGGTCGGAGCAGATAAGATGTTGCCATGCCGGGAAAATGTGTTTTGGGTTTACAGCGTCAGGATGAGTTATTGGGATCCTAAACCCTGTGATCCCGGAGATGTTGCTAAACCTTGTTTGCCTCGGATTGTTTGTCCAAAAAGGTACCAGGAGATGAACTCTTTCCTCCCTTCGTAATTGTCCATAATCTTATCTGAAGCCTCCGAAGTGTCCTAGAGACTCCTCAAGGAGATAACATGGAGATAACTACCAAACAAAAAGAAGTCCAAGACCATTTATTTCTGAGGTTTGAGCCTGGGGAGTACAAGTTTCTTGCCCACCTTTGGTCACCTTTGTTTGTCACAAAGAGAAGGAAAGGTTGCCCAGAGCTGCCCATGTCTTGCTTAGGCCGTGGCTGAGCTCTCTTGCCTCTTTGCTCCTCTGGGATAACTGAAGTTGTCTGGAGGAGTCTGAAAGCTGCTTTAGCTAATTACTAGAAGGAAGTACTGCATAAGAGCTGCAGGCTACAGTAGCCTGTGGCTCAGCTGTCCAGCTGCCTAGGCCGGGGGGGGGTTTGACTGTGTGTCACCAAAGGGTGTTTTTGGTGAGTGTGTTGTGGGCCTGTAGATCCCCTTCAGACAAGGGGCTTGCTCACAGATCTGGTGGTGTTTTCAAGATACATCTTACTTTGCATGGTTTGTGGCTTCTCACTTGCGAGAGGACCCCCTAACCATCTCACCATGGATATTGAAAAGTATGTACGATTGTAGAAAGGATCTCCCAAACATAGTGTTTCCTTTAAAATTCAGCTCAATGTCTGTGTGTCTGACTGGTCTTGCCATAAAAGATTTTACAGACTCTGCAGCTCTTTTTTGGGGTCTATTTCTGTTGGTGCCCATTTGAAGCAGCTGAGTTGTGATGTTGCCTCCACGGCATGCCCAGTGTGCCCAGTTCTGGAGCCAGGACTTGGATTCTGTGTCAATTATGGTGGTTTCATCCAGTTCATTGATGTGAAATTTCAAA
Organism: Oxyruncus cristatus; assembly: GCA_013399855.1. Lineage (NCBI taxonomy): Eukaryota > Metazoa > Chordata > Aves > Passeriformes > Cotingidae > Oxyruncus > Oxyruncus cristatus. Next base: position 566,576 of record VXAY01002056.1, read on the forward strand.
GAGACAAGAAAAAAAATTCTTGTCTGACAAAGTGTCTCCTTGATGCTATTTCATGGCTTAGAATTGGTTTTCAGAGCTGTGAGTTGGTCATATTTTGCCACTGTTACTATGTGCTCTGACCTTTTGGGTTATTCTGGTTCTCAGTCAAAATGCAATGCCAACTAAGAGCTGTACCAAACGTAAGCATCCTGTATCAGCACCACAGCAAGTTTCTGTGACCAGATCTGTTCTCTGCAAACCTTTCTTGATTAGCACAATAAACGCTCTAAGGGAGGGGAGCTGATTTAATCAACTGGGTCATGGTGACTTGCCTCTAGCATTGTCCCATTTACTCTTTCAAAATACTGATATCTCACTTTTCTTTTGGATGAGTCCCTCAGCAGCTGGAGCAAGGGCAGGACACACATCCACTTGCCATGCCAGTGTGGGTGTCCTCAGTCCAGGTGCAATGTGTGTTTTCAAAATGAAGAAAGGGCATGTGAAGGATACTTCAGTGTCAGTTTCTCCCAAGCAAAGCAAACTAATGGGACAAATGAGCAGTTCACTACCCCTCTGTAGTGATTTTATTGGTACACACCGGCTCACAGTCAGTAAGGACATGCTGTCAGAGCAAATGGATTTTTTTCTACTGTTTTGCTTGCCCACTGTAAGGCTTTGGGTACTGCTAGGGGGTCTCATGCCCAGCTCTTGAATGTGTGCTTTGCTTCACAGTGCTCAGCCCCACACATCTCTGGGGTTCCTGGCTGCAGGGCTGTACCCACGGCTGAGCTGCAGCCATGACCCCAAAGGGCTGGGACACCCTTGCTACAGGTGACCCCACAGCAGTTCTGCTGAACCCTGGGAGCAGGTCCCAGAGGAAGCCCAGCAGCTGCAGGAGGTGGTCAAGGGCTGGTGTGGGTGGCAGGGCTCATCTTGTGCCCTGGGAGCTCAGGGACAAGCATGGGATTGACTCTTCCAAACCCCATATCCCATGGTCTGTATGCAAAGGCTGCCCCAGTTCGCCCAAGGCTTACCACACATTTTGGTTGTGCTTGCAAAATGCTGTTACCACAAATTGCAGAAACCAACCTCATCCTCATCTGATCAGAGTGAAACCAGCACAGCTCTGCGCAATGTCTCCAGCGTGTCCGGTCCACTGCGTGCTCCTGTGGGCATACAGCTACTGCTCAGAGATGCTTTCGTTTGCTGCTTTGGGACTTTTTTTTCCACTGCAGACTCCCTGGCCCGTGAAAGCAGTTGGTGACCACTGCAGCCAGGGTGCTTGCTGCCACAGCTGCTGGCCATGGCACCGCCTTTTGCTGAGGGCTGATGTGGCCTTTCTATACGCAGATGGCTGCAGTAAAGCTGAGGATGTCAGGGAATCTGTGCTGGGCTGCTCCTGAGCGGGGAGTCCAGGCTGCCACCAATGTCCTGCTGAGCAGAGGCATGGCTGTGAAGCCCACCCCAGCCTCTCCACTCCCTGTCCCATCAAATGGGCAGCACTCCCTCAGGTCACCTTGTCCTGCTGGGGTGAAGCAAGTGGGGCACCCACTGTCTTCTCACTGCCAGTGCTTGTGTTTCACCCTGATAGCTCCTTCCATCCCAACAGCTCTTTGTGTCCTGATAGCTCCTTCTGAATGGGACAACCATGCGGGTGAATGAGTGGGACCCAGCAGGCAGGCAGTCTGGAAGACTCTGGGTATATTCCCAGGAGCAAATATATTTAATAATCACTACAAGTCTTGCAGGCTATTTAACCTGTGTGGAGGATAGAAGCGAGAGGCACAGCACAGCTTACCAGCACCATTCCCCTTAACAGACCACTTCTGTATGTCACTGGGCTGTGGTGGAGGATGGCAACTGCAAAATATTGGGGAGCACTGCCAATTTCCTTCACTAGAGCTTGCCAGGTGGGTTTGGCTGTAAGTGAGCCAAGCTGGAGCTCAGCTCCTTCCAGAGCCTACTGGTGTAATGAACTGCAGCCCTCAGTGCTCTGCCTGTGTCCACAGTGTGCAGAGTTACCCTGATCAGTACCACCACAGCAGCGTCAGGGTGTCTGGGTCAATGGGCCAGCACAGGGCCACCAGCTGAGGGTACACCCCTGTCATACGCTGGGATCATCCGGCACATCTTGCGCCAGGAATCAAGTGACTCCAAGTATCAGGACAGGAAAGCTCTTTGGCAATGCCAAAAGCAAAGCAAGGAAAAAAAGTTCTCCTCCCCTTCCTCTATAGAAGTTCAGTATTGGTACAGATGATGTAACATTTTTTTGAAGTGCTAAAGGCTGACTGGGCTGTAAGTGTTTTATGTTGGGGACAGGGATCTCCTGCTTCTAAAATAGATGAGGTATTTCACAGGGGACTCTTCAGCCTTTCTAGATGAGATAACAGCAGAAACCTGCTATTGTTGGAAGCTAGCTGTAGGAAATGCAATTGTTAAAGGCCAGTCTTGATGTGCTGCTGTGCTTTGTCCTTAGAAGTATGTGTTTTATGATGATGGGTGAGAAGAAGCTGAACTTTGAAAACTTACCTTGCTCTAGCAAGAGGCCTCCAGGAGGATGTCCAGCTAGACTCCAGCCCCAATCGTGGTGCTGGTCCCTCCCTGTCCCAAATTCTTAGTTTTGCACCTTTTACTTTTCTGCAGGCTAAAAGATGTTATCCACTTGCAGGTAGGTAATTTTCCAGAGGTCTTTGGTGCCTTGCCTGGGTGCCTTTGGCACTATTTAGACAGACACAAGAGACTGACATTCCTGCTTTGTCCCACAGGATGGAGCCTGACCAGGTTTGCAGGCTGCAGCAGAAGCTTTCTGGGGTGCTAGGCTTATCAAAGCCTGGCTTCACCCCGCTGCCTGAGCCAGGCTTTGCAGCGACTGGGGTGTCCCAGCCTCTTTAGTAGGGGTGTGGGGACACACCACACAGGGCAGGGACAAACCAGCACTGCCCTGACACAATCAGTGTTTCTAAATGAGCACTGGGCTAATCATCGCAGCTCGTATTTCCATTCCCACCTGTCACCTATGTCAGCTCACTTCCAGGGAACACCACAGGGTAACTAAATGAGGAGAGCACTTTGGTATTACACGGCAGCTGGAGCAGCAGCTGACTGAGGGCATTAAAAGGCTTCCAACACCTCCACTCTCGCCGGAGCTGCCTTGCGGGGGTGGGACACGGCCCCTCGGGCTCCCCAGCAGCACGGCTTCCTGCGGGCTGCATCCCTCTCTCCCTGCCTCCTACCCCCTTGCCCCGGCGCATCTCCCCGGGTCGGTCGGGGCTGTTGCGGGGCGCCGGCAGCCCGCGGTGGCTGCAGGGTGCACAGCGGCTGGGGGCGAGCGGGAGCCGCTGCCGGGCTGCCTTTCCCGGGGAGCCGCAATAAACAGCGCCAGCTGTGTGTGGGAGCAGTTTATATATACACGCACACAGAACGCATACGGATAAACACGTATCTTTACTCGTGTACACACATAAAGATGCGTGTGTGTCTCTATAGATTTCCATATATGTGTGTATAAACATGTATATGTGTGTATAAATATGTTTATGTGTATACAAACATACGTATACGTATAGAAATTCTATACGAGCGTATATACATATATAAATACATACAGGCGTGCGCGCACACATGCACACATACAGACATTTAGGTGCACACATACAGACATTCAGGTGCACACACACTCCTCCGTGTGTGTCCCCGGCCCGGCCCATCCCGCTGCCGGCCGGCGGGTGACGCTGTTGGCCGCACGATCCCCGCAGCCGCGGCCGAGGCGGTGACGGGATGGGCACGGCGCCGGGTCAAGCACGGCTTTGGAGAGATTAATAGTTAGAAATATTACTCCCGTAAATCTGTGAGCATGTGACGGGGAAACGGGGAATAAAATTCCTCCTGGAGAACGACACGGTTTTCAAATGTGTCTGTCGTGTAGAAATGGGTTTTCACACGTCTTTCATCCCATTCGAATTGCTCTGCTTGTGTTTTCATACCAGGTAATATCCTAATAGCTTGTAAAATTGAAGTCACTTGGGGAATGTTTGCTGTGCCTGGAAGGAGTGGGGGGCAAAAGAATCAGAGGTAAAGCAGGGACTGTCCTGGCTGAGACTGAGACCCTCACACCACAGGCTGGCAGCAGGCAGTCACTGCAGTGACCCTGCAAGTCACTGTTCTTCATTTTTGCCAAAGACTTTACTAGAAGATTATTCTTCTGCATTTTCTTTGTCACAGGTGACTGTGGGCATGGCCACGCAGCCCAGGTGGGGCTGGCAGAGCTGCCTCTGGCTTGTCCCCTCCCAGGATTGGGTTCTGGGCTGACTGAGGCAGGACACCGCCCAGCTGCACAAGGTGATGTTTAGGTGGGTTTGGGTGAGTAGCTGCAGGGTGACGAAAGTAATGCTTTGCAGGAAAATTGTAATAACCGAGTGGGTTTCATCTCATTTAAACTAAAATAAACCGAAGAAACTCCAGCCCGATGTAGCAGAATGCAGCAGCTGCGGGTTTTTATTCTGGCGGTTGATTTTGCAGCACTGTATGAGCATGGAGAGAGAAATGGGGGAAAAGCTGCTTGAGCTCCCTGAAGCAGCTCAGGAGGCTGTCATGGGTGTGCAGGGCCATGGCATCACCTCCATCAGTGAAATCCCACCAAATGTAAACCCTCCCAGTCTCCCAGCTAACACTCTCCTCCTGAGAAAGGGCTAATCTTTACATGCCTCAGCCTTTCCCAACACATCCTGGTTCACAAGTTCAGCGACTTCAAAGTTACATGTGATCATTAACCCTGAAAGACTGGAGATTACTGAAGCATTTAAACTGCATGTTTGAAAGGGCTGAGAGGCACAAAGCTCAGGCACAAATCTGTGCCCAAATCCCGAGACAATCTTCACAAGGCAGACGGAGGATTTCAGCTCAGCTGTGCAATGACTGTGCATTGGGTAGGTTTGTGTCTTCGTTCCTTTTTAAAGCTGCTTTCGTGCAGCTGATGTTTCAAAAATGGTCATGGATTTTGGGTGCTTCTGGCCATGTGGTCTGTGGTGAGTATGGCTGGGTTTATAGCTCCCATTGACTTCAGCCAGAGAGATGAGAGAGTCCAAGTAAAAGCCCTACAAGTCACTGTTCTTCTTATTTGCCAGAAAATTGCTCTTTTCTTGTGTGTTTTCTCTGTCACTTTTATTTCTGACAAGACAGGTACTGAAGAAAGTGCTGTTTGTGAACATGTTATACCCAAAAACAGCAGCAGCAGAGAGAAGCTCTGTGAAGCTAGTTTTCTTTTTTTTTGAAAAGCTCCATTGGGCTTTTCAACAGCAGTGAATCCCTTGATTCTGAGCAATATGATCAGCAGCATTGTGATAGCCTTTTAAGAAGGATCTGAATGAGCACTGAGGAGCAAAGACACTGATATTCTCCTTGATGAGATTTAATCTTAATGCAGCTCATTAGCCTTCAGGGTAGAAGTCCTGGACCCAATGGTGCCAAAGGATTAATTTAAACCTAAATTCCATAGGTATAGCCTGAAAAGCAGGAGTTGAAGGTCACATAGTGAAAGAGGCCCATGAATACAGCCCTCTCTGTAACTACTGATGCTCCTGTGAGTGGAGGTCCAGCCCCAACTTTTCACCTATTTGTATTTTGCTACCTGGCAAGGTGGGTAAGGCTGGAGTCCTGCAGCACACGTGCTGTGTCAGGGCAGGCTGGGATCGCTACTGCCAATGGGAAGGTGAGCTGGGTGGGTCAAGGGCAAGCAGTGCTGTTTGGTGAGAGGGAGACTGTCTTATTTGCAGATCAAGGCACCATCTCCTGCATGCTCCGCTCCCAAACTGGGGGTGCCAGGACTTGGGCAGTGCCTGGATGGCAGCGGGCTGCCCGCCAGCCTGCAGAGCACAGGAGCGTGGTGGCCAAGGCCAGCCTCTCACCACACCAGGCACAGAACACGATGGCGTAGCTCCGTTTCATCTTTTGTCTTTCATCTCCTAAAATTGTCCCACATTGCCTGAGCAGCCTGGCATCTTTTCAGCACTGAAAACCAGATGTTGCCAACTTTCCAGTGGTTGCGCTTGGTGCTTCATGCTGTTACTTTAGCAGAAGTACGCACGTCATGCCTCTTGCAAAAACAGACAGGATTTACTCCCTTAACAAGGGTCAACTCTGTTTTCAGCTGCCTTCATCTCTGCAGAAATGTCTGTCTAGCTTAGCAATGTTGCTGTCAGCTTTCCGTGAGCGTGAATTCAGTAGCACCCGCCATTGCAACACACAGTCCTCTCCCAGCCACTTGCTACTTGGCCACCAAGCAGCTACTCATTTTGTGCCTGCAAAAGTGCTCACCTGAATATTTTGCTGGTAAAATGACTTATTTTTTTCCATCTGTACTTTTAGACATTAAACCAAGAGTTTAGTTAATAGCTCTGTGCTTCCTATCATCTGGCCACAAGGATATATATAAAAAAATACATAAATATATATATATAAAACAATAAAAATAGACATACATATATGTGTATATATGTATATGTATATACATAATGCACACACATTCTTTATGTGCCATGAGGTTTAGAGGAGGATGGAGGTCCCTGCCTTCGTGTGCACTGCAGGGGTGTGATCCTCCTCCTGGCACCAGGCATTGGCAGGGAGGAGGAGAAGGCTCACACAGTGGCCGAGTAAAGGCCCCTGGCAGAGTCTCTGAGATGTCCAAAGAAATGGTGCTCACCTACTGTGCCAAGTCTTGCCAGGAGCTGCTCCTTAAGTTGCCTGAAGTTGTAATGAACGAGGCTGATGGTCTTACATACATCATCATGGTGTCTGCCCTGTCACCCAGCTTCAAACCAGGAAAAATCAGCAATGTTCTTCCAGCAGTTTTATTAGCTTTTTTTTTTTCATACTCACTGGTAAAATAAAGTGGCACGTTAGTCATTTCAGAAATATGGCAAAACAGTATGAGGGCCAGGAGTGGGTTTTCAGTGACAGCTAGCTAGTTTTTGTGGATCAGTTGCTGTAACCCAAATTTAGTTTCCTGAATGAATTGTAAACACAAATCCCAGTGGGGAGAGAGCTTGCCACACGTTTGCAAGCATGACACTTCAGGCTGGTTTTTTACCTTATTTTAAAAGCCTCAGAGAAAAGTGACAGCAGGAGAAACCAGATATGTACTGCCGTGTGCTGGGGCACTGAACAGTCACATCTGTAGAGCGGGAAACACACTGTATTCCCTTGGCAGGACAAACACTGCCACTGTCACCCCGTGGGGCTCTGCAGAGTGTCACCTAAGCACGGTGTTGAGAACAAAGCAGCCTCTGTCTGCCTTCACACCAGCTTGGGGGAAAACTGACATTAGTGCAAAGGAAGGTTGACTCAGGTACTGGAATTGCTTTCCACTGTAAGGGCCATGGGTTGAGCATCACTCTTCAATTCCTGAAGGAAAAAGCACTGGCAGTATGAGACCCTTGGACCACTCACTGGACCACCTACTTACAGTGCCCTGCACGAGGTGAGCTTCCCTTTATGTCTCTGTGTGTGTGTGGATTATGTGTGTACACACATAAAGGTGCATATACACACATATGTATATATATACATTGATATCTGTATGTGTAATAATACACATATTCTATATATGATTCTACATGTAGAATAGAGTCTATATACGTATATTCCTATATCTACACAGACACATTGTATATGTATGTGAATACATATATACATACACATATATGTATATAGAGACATACATGTATATATAGATAGATACCTATATATGTGCATGTTATACACATATAATGTTTATATATAATATAAAGTTGTATTACACATAATTCACTGCCATTTTATATATATGTATATATATATATATACACACACATATATTTGATGTTACATATCATATATGTAATATAACTTCCTTTGCTGTTGAGATCTAAGAGGCTCAGGGGCTGTGATTGGTCTGCAGTCCTGTCTGCAGCTGTGGGGTTTTCATCACATCCTTTGGCCCCACCATGTTTGTCAGAGGGGCTGCAGTACCTCACTGACCGCCCCAGCACATGGGAGCTGGCAGAGCCCTTGGTTCACTTGGTTCAAGCAGTAGTGCCAGCACCAAGCATTTAGACCAAGGTACAGCTGAGGCTGGAGCCCAGTTTCCAGAGCAGGCTGCTAAGGTGATCTCAGTGCTGGGAGGCATAAAACACACTGTGGCCACTTTGTAGGGCTATTTTTTTTTGGAGGTTTTGGGGAGTTGTTTGAATTTTTATCTGTGCAGGGTTTTAATAATGTTCAGGGGCCAGAAGCACTTGTAGTGCAGATGACTACTGATTTCCAAAAGAAAAGCAGCTGATGGATCACTGCAGGTCCAGCTCTAGAAGATGCCCAAGTGCTGCTTGACCCAGCATTCTCCTTGGGCCTGCAGGGAGTAACTCCCCAGCAGCAGTGAGGGCAGTGGAGACAAAGATGAATGGCTCATTTTCCCCCTAATGCACCACAGAAACAGGTTTTTATGAAAAATAGAGCACAGACGAGACGGAAAGGGCGACAGTCATTTTCGAAGGTCACACACACCATTTCTTTCTGGCAAGTTTGCCTTCTGTGACTGACAAAAGCAGGACAGATCAAGTGTCTTCCATCAGACCTGGATTAAAAATGAAATCATGTTACTTGGAGAACTGACAGTCCCACCAGAAATAATAGAGGCTGCTGACAGTTCTGGCTTCACGATAAAAACCATCTTCCCACGTTGTCAAAAGAACTTCTCCGGTATGGGCATAAATAAGGCATTATTTGAATGGAAATGTTAATGGCAAGGAGATATAAATCATATTGGTCTGTTGCAAAAATAGATTGTATCTGAAAACTGTGTTCTTGTTTCTCATATATATGAAAATATATGTGCGTGTCTATAAACAAGATGTGCATATCTATTCGTATCTCTGTGGGGGGTTCTATGCATGTGTTTTACACATAACAGTAGCTAAATTTTCTTAGTAAACAGTCATTCCCCTGAGAGCAAATGGTTGGTGTGATGCACTGAGGGCTGTTGTGTAAGATTTGACTGAGTATCTTTCCCATACGTAAAGGTTGTAACGTAGCAACCATTGTTTTCTGCTCAGAAGACGCCATTTCCGAGCTAATTGTCACTATCCTTTATCAGTGTCTGCTGTCACGGCTCCTGGTGCACTGCTGAACTGGACAAGAAGCTCAGCAGCTTCCATCAACCACAATCTTGATGAAGGTGGCCGGGGAGAAGAGGGCTCATCCTGTGGTGGCACACTCTTTGGTGAAGGAGATATTTTGGTCACGAGCCTGAAGTGTTCAGCTGGAGGCAGTCAGTTCTTCTTCTATATGTGTGTATATAAACATATACATACATACGTATGTATGTGTATATAAATATATGCATACACACACATGCACATGCCTCCCTGCTTGAACATCGGGATGAGGGAGAATTCCACCTCTCAACACTCAAAAAAACTTTCTTTGCCTAAAGGACCAAAGCAGTTTACCCCAAGGGACAGTATCTGCAGTGCCCAGCTGCTGAGCCTGGATGAATACCAATACTACTGCTGGACCTGGGGGCGTCCCTACCACCCCAGAGCTGGCACTAACAGGAACACCACAGGATCCTGCAACTGCTGCTGCGAGTGAATCCCTGGGCAGGGAGAAGGGAGGTGGTTACACGTTAAAAATGCAAAACCAGGTTACATCTCTTCCAGCAGGCAGCACCCCTGGAGGGGCACTGGCTGGCGGGCTGGGGGACAGGAGAGGGCCCGGTCTGGCTGCAGAGGCCAGCACAGTCCCATGTCACAGCCCGGCAGGGTGTCACCTGAACCGGGCACTGCCAGCGCCCCGCACTCTGCCCCGCTGGGCTCACAGCTGATGGAGGTGTTGGGTGCAATGCCAACACAGGGTTATATAAACGTAAAAGCATTTTATATAAGCCTATTTTATCTGCAAATCATTTATATTTAGAACACCTATTTCTGCTGGAAACACTAAAACCGTATTACATAAGAGCTTGTTTAAATCCTTTGGCTTAAGGCTTGGGCAGGAGGAGGGGTTGGTTCGGGCATGGTGCATTCAGGCTGCAGTTCATAATCACAGTCTCAACCAGCAGCCAAAGCCTGGCCTTGAAATCCTTTCTGCTTTTATTCCACACTGCCCTGACAATAGCGGAATACTTTGCTGAAGGGTAATTTTCCTCTTCCTCAGTGCTGCCTTCGTGTTTGGAAATTTTCATTTATAATGCTCTGGATGTGCTGCCAGCATAGAAGAGACGGCAGCTCAGCAGTGCCCAGCCAGCCTCCTTGTGCCCGGGTGTGACAGCAGGTGGGAACACTGCTGACATCACCTGAAGGGCTGCCGAGTCATTCTCAGAAATTAAAAAAATGCATTAACTGGAACTGACTATTTAGCACTATAAAATTACTTACCTTGGCATTTGTGCAACAGTATTTTTTAAGGAATTAATTATTCCCCAAGCCCTTCCCTGAGGAGGAGGCAGGAAAGATCGTGATGATGGCCATAAAATACATGCCCAGTGCACCGGAGGCAGCTGAACCCCTTTGGACACCAGCCCTTGGGCTAGCTCACGCTGCCCTGCTGAGGCCCTGGAAATGTTTGCTTCCCACCATATGCCAGAACAAGCTGCTTTCCTACAGGGCTGGGATGAGCCTGACCACACCACACCGTATTGCTGGGCTGTGGTGCACACGGGGTCTGTGTTAGAGCCTCCCCATGGCAGCGCAGCACAGCTCTGGGGGTGGCAGCCCCTGCCCCTGCAGGCAGAGGTGCTGTGGTGGCCCAGCAGCACATGGCGGGTTCCAGCACTGCTGTGGCAAACAAGTGCTTAAGCAGCATTTGGATGCTGCTCCCACCTCGGTTTCCTGGTGTGAGGAACTCCAGAATCAAAGAAGTGGAAGATCCCACCTCAGAATGATGATGCCATCCATGAGACCTCCCAGTTGGCCCAAGCTGTGAATGCTGTCGTGTTGGACAGCGCGGCTCCAGTAATAGCAGGTACGACCGACCTTCGGTCCTTTCCAGTCAGTCTGGACCAAACCATATGTCTTTTGTTTCCACCTCAACATTGTCTCTGAAAGTAAGGTCAAGAATTACTCCTCCTCCAAGGGGAATGGCTGGAGCAGCAGCTGTGAGCAGCAGAGCCCCAGGCAGAGGCACAGAAATACCACAAGGCAAACAGAGAGAAGTCTTGATAAACACCACTGTGACAGTCACTTGTCTGGGGCAGCCAGCTGTGTGAGGGAACCCTATGAACCCTGACAGTAAGAGCGTGAGGGAGAAGGATCTGGTGGGATTTCCTGCAGGACTCTTGGGGAATACTGAGCAGCTCTGGGAACCCAGAGACACACAGTCACCGCTCTGCCCTCCAGAATCACCCCAGGTGGGCATGGCCAACACCAGGGGCACTGTCCCAGGCTGGCAGCCCCACTCTGCTGCTGCTGCAGAGGCCAGCCAGCAAACTCCGGCACAGCCCAGCATCCCTGCTTGTTTTCCAGCCCAGCATGGTCAGAGCACTCTCTCCAGGTTGGATGTACTGTCTCCAAGGTAGGATGTGCTGCCTCCACCAAACACACTGCTCTCCCAAAGGAGCAGGGCTGAGCTCTCCCACTGCTTTCTAGTCTGGATGCTACTTTTAATCACCATCATTGCTCCAATTTTCACTGTAACTGCTCCATATTCAGGTGGCATGGTTCATTAGTTTCTATAAATGTCCAGGACATTGCAGAGATTTCAGGGACAAGGTAAGAGCTAAAGCTGTGAGTGACTTTTCACTTTACCTTCTCACAAGGCTTCTCACAAGGTGACTCAAACTCCAGTGTCTGGGGGAGTCTGGTTTGTCCCAATCAGCACCCTGCTCTTGCAGGATGAGGTTTAACTGCTCCATCTTCCATTTTCCCTCCTGTAAAGTGGAGAAGACAACACACAAATTACTTAGGGGTGCAAGAGGAAGGCAATTAACCTCTGCACATGCTGCAAAGCCTCTTGAGACATGCTTTCCCTCACCAGGAAGTGAAGGTGGCTTAAACTGTTTGAAAACCATCTCATTCCCAAATTTCTGTGAGCTTAGCCAGGTAGATAATGTAGTGCTATGGGTGCTATGTAGCAGTGAGATGGCAATGGGATGCCCTGATGCCCAGAGGCAACACTCCCTGCTGGGAATTACCCAAGGGCATGAGCAGCAGTGTCTCCAGCTTGGGTTTTACAGCAGCTGCATGAGTATTTTAAGGAGAAGGGGGGAAGGACCAAGATGACCTGCTGCTGATGTGCAGCCATTGGCCTGTGCTGAGGGCCTGGATCTTTCCTGAGCCCTCCTGGCTGTTCAGCTCCACCATCTCCAGGGATGCTGCCACAGCTGCCCTGCCTGCTCACCCAGCTCCACACTGCTGCACACCGCTGCTCAAATAGCTTCAGCAAATTCTTCTCATACTTCACTTTAGCCAGGCACTGTAAATTGGGTTAAAGTGGTGCCCAGAGAGGTTTCTGGAGTCAAATATTTAAAATTATCATGAATCTGAACTGTTTTCTGGGCTACCATAGGGGTGTTGCTCCCCATACTCCCCTCCTGGTGAACAGGGGGCTTCCCAGTTCGGTGAGTTTCAAGCTAGCTCTCCCATGACACTGCCTGCAGACACCAAAATTTATGTCAAACCCTGCAACAGTGAAGAAGTTCAGCTTAAAAATGTATCTTTTTATTTCTGCTTGGACAGAAATCATGCTGGGGCTGATTGTTAAAGGAGCTGGGCATCTCCCGGCTCCCAGAAACTGGCTAAGCTCCAGGGACAGGTGGGCCACTGACTCCAGTCAATTATTTCACTTTAAGCACTCCATCTCCTATTATTTATCACCTCTCATAAAAGTCAAGTGATGTAGTGGACATCTGGGACATTCATGGATAAGCATAGGGCTTTGACTATTTTATGGACCTGAAGAGCAAATTCCTCTCATTGTTTGAGCATGAAGAAGAGAAACTGAGGCACTAGTCACACTGGCATCTTCAGGACCCAAATCATCTGGAACACTGGTGAGAAAAACAACTTCCAGATACACCAGGGAAAGCCAGTGGAGCCCAGCTTCACTGCTGCAGAGCCTGCATGGTGCAGGGCAGGCTATTCTTTACTGAACTTTCCTCCTCAGCAATGCCTGTCCAGCTGGGATGCCTAACTGGGAGAAGACCTGGTGGCTGAGAAGAATTGCTTTGTGTTATCTGGTCCAGCTGATTAACACTGGTGACATGGGCCTCACCCGAAGGCTGGATAGCAGCTTGGACTCATGTGAAACAGCAATTTTTTTTATCTTAAAGAACAACCAGTTTGGTTCAGCCTCAGAGATTTTAGTATGCATTTTCTAATGGCGCAATGACCTCATAAATTATGGGTTACTGAGTTCACACTTGCTTCTGAGCATTGTCTACACATGCTGGAGACTGGGACGTGCAATGTAGAGCCCTCTCATGAGCCCACCAAGCTCTCCCAGGTTGAAACCAGCATGTGGCACTCAGGCTTTCCTGCTCACAGAGGAGCAGAAACACCTCAGTGCTGGGTGTGAGAGGCACTTGATGAGCATTGGCCAGCAGCCCATTACCAGCCACAGCAACAACCCCTGACAGGTCACAAACCAGCTACTGGTGATGGGAACCAGCTCCCTCATCCATCCACAGGGACCTGCCCCCCCCTGCCGTAAATCCACAGCAGTAGCTGCTGCTGTCAGCCCCGGAGAGGAAGAGGCAGTTAGCGAGAGAAAAACACCGTTTGGTTTGTATTTTGTCTGAGGCTGGAAGGACGCCATGGATCGCAGCTTGGAGAGCAGGCTGTGGTCAGCTGGGAGATATACAGCTCCCTGCTGACAGCCGGGCTGTGGAACAGCTCCATCCCAGCGCCTGGCAGGTCCTGTCGGTTAAATAAATGTGATGCCAGGCTGATGTGCTGTAGGGAACGGTTTATGACCTTCATCCGATGAAAAAGAAATGAGGCAGGTGTTGGGAGAAGGTGAATGAACACATCAGTGTAAATAGCCATGATCAGACATATTTTGGGGAGCACAAGGTACCAGCCTGGCAGCTGTGCTGCCTCTGCCTCAGGGCTTTGGTGTGGGCCTAAAAACACATGAGAACTGGGTGTTTTCCCCCAAGCAGCCCTGTGTGAGAGCCTCTCAGCAGCCCTCTGCAGCCAGCCAGCGCTGCAGCCCCACTATTACCAGCTTTCCAACATCCTGTTTTCACCAAGATTAAAATAATCTTCCAGTTTCCCATCATATTTTTCCTCCTACCCATGCCAACGCAGACTGCAATTCCTGGCAGGCAGGGTGGAAATCTCCTCCTCGGGCCGCAGCAACATTCTGGAGGAGGAGCTGGACTTGCCCCTGGTTGTGCCTGGCTCCTCTCCCCTGCCGGTGCTGGTACCTGCTGCTGGCCCCAAAGCCCCACCACGGCCAACCAGCTGCTTCACAGCCACTCCTTTTGAGTCCACTCGGATAGTAAAGCACTTGAGCAACTCGAGCTTCCATGTTTTTGTCTATGTTGGCTGAAGAACTAAAACACCAGCTTCACTGCTGAGGTAATTGCGCTTTTTTCAGGACGAGAGAAATGATGCAAGGTACTGATTAACTATCCAAGAGCCACACAGGTATGGGCAGCCAGACTCTTTCATGTTCGTCCCTGCTAGTGGTGAACCTTTTGGCAGCTGCAAATGGTGAGCCTCCCTATGGCTGCCCAGCTTGCCACGGCTCCACTTAGGCTTCCAGGGTTTGCTTTTCTCTTGGATTTGCTCTGTCCTGGATGATCAATCTCCTTGCTCTGTGCCAGTCCCTAAGCCCGTACCAATGAGGTTTGTACTTTGCCTTGCTGGAAATGGATGCTGTACCCCAGGTGGTGCAGTTTAGCAAGGCCAGGAGAAATACAGATATAAGTGCCAGCAATCCCAAAGGACATTCCTGTCCACTCCGCACTCCAATAGCTGCATAGACTGGCACCTTGCTGCTTCACAGGACTAGGTGTGATGTAAAACTGAGAAACTCAAACACCTGAGGCTTTCTCTGTATAAAGCAAGTAAAAAGAAAAAGAATCATGGAAAACCAGCGAAATATCATATGAATGGGTGCAAAAGATAATTTAGTATATAGAAGTAACTTAATCTTTCAATATGTGTCAGCATCAGATCTCCTAAGACTCTGTAACATTAGCAGAAAATATCTGAGACAAATATGATACAAAACAAAAACCAAACCCATCTGCTGTCTTAATCATAGGCTTTAAAAATGTCTCTGATAGTTATCCAGCTATTTCAAGAGCTGTACTGTTTAAATCTATATCCAAACAAACACAGAAGTCACAATAAATCTGTCATTCAGTTATTCAGGTCTATGGCTTTAAATGCTAAAAAAAAATAGGTAAAATTCAAGACAGACATTAAAGGAAACATTGTTTCTCTACAGCCTCCAGCACCGAAGATTTAAAGTCTAATCCAGTCTGAATAGCATCCTTAAGAATGAGAATGAGAAAATGTCCTTTTATTGTCAGAGTCTGGGTTTGGAGCCTGAACTGCAAACTACAAGGCCAACCATCTTGTAAAGCAGAAAATGTACCCTGGCTACACTTGTGGTGTGAAGACACCTTTTTGGGAAGTCGCTGTGGAGATGATTGCACAGAAAAATGACTAGGTTTATACTAACCTTGCACTAGTCATGGCAGGATTAGTTCGGCAAAGAAGCTTTCACACTGCACAGCAGCAGAGCCTTGGGATATGGCTTGAGGAACATGTCAAAATTGAGATATAAAGGAAAGCCTGTATTTTATTAGGCCTCACACCTGTTCTGAGAGTGGCCAGAGATCTTTAGCTAAGCAGGTAAGAGATCACCCACAGGTCTTGGACTGTATTCAACTGGAAATGATTACTGGAAGATTGTAATAAACCAAAAGTTACAAGAAATCTTAAAGAATCAAATGTGTAAGCGAAGACACAAGTAATGCAGAAATACCTCAAATCCAGACAAAATATATCAGCCCTCTACCAACATTAGAACAGAAGAAAACCCAACAAACCATCAGCCACCAATTTAGCAATGACTCTGTGCTCTAGAAACACGGATTGAGTGGATTATCAGTAAGGGTAGACTAACTCAAGCCCCCACTGACACTGAAGGAGCCCTCCAACCCAGGGGACAGCGAGGGCCCCTGGCAGCTCAGCACACTGCCCAGCGTGGGAGCCCTGCCATAACCACCTCTCAGCACCTTTGTGTTGGCTACCAGGGAGCCCAGGCTGGGGAGGGTGAGAGGGATGAGAAGGGCAATGGTATCTCTGGCTCCGAAGCCGGCTAAGCTGTAAGTTCCCTGTCCCACACCCAGCTGCAAAACACACACTTTCGTATTTCGTACCGCACATAGCACCCGGGCTGGGTGACTTAAAGGTTAGAGGTAATTTTGGCTGCAGTAGCCCAGCACACAGATTACAAAAGGAATTTTATTATCAGAGTTCACTATAGAAGGGCTGCTCTGCAGTCAGGATGCAGTGCACAGATTCCGGAGGAAAGCCAGCGACGTGTGGCTGCTGCCAGCTACTGACCCAGCTATTTGCAGAGTGTGGCCATACCTGGCCATCCCCACATCCACAGGGGCTACTGGGGCAAAGCTGCCTCTGCACATGGCCTCGAATAGCACTCAGGGTAAGCAGATAACCATTTTAAATATAGAGACACTGGAATGGAAGCCCCAGTGCTGGGTGCCAGCAGTGATCTGGATTATTTGCTTGTTGCTAAATACCCCATGGCTTTACTTCCCAGGTTGTTCAGCTCAAGTCTGATGCAAACAGTGGCAGAACAGCAAACAAGAATTTACAGGATTTTGTAAGAACTGAAATAATTCAAGGAGTAAGGAACAAATTGGTTCAGGGCTGCTGTTTCTCAGGATTCTCTTCTCTTCGGAAGAAAGAAGACAGGTTACTGTTTAATTATGTGTAAAACTTAAATGAAGACTTGACAAGCACTTCCAGATCTCAGCAACAGAAAAGCAATTTGAGCATAAATAAAGACTTGTGAGAGCAGATTTAACTCAAGGATGCTTTTCCAGAAACAATCTGCACCACAATGTGCCACTGAATTCCTCAGGACCCTACCTAGAGTTCTCTGGGGTTTGCAGTATACACACCTGTAGAGTAGGAGATGAAAATCCAAATGTGGAAAAACCTGTTACCTCTGACTACCACAGAGTTTAGAAGGGGACAGAAAAAAAAAGCAAAACCAGCTTCAGAGCAACATTAGCTCCGTAAGGGAAAAAACTCTCTGGTGGATGACTCCTCCTGTAAAAAAGGCATTAAAAACCTGTTCATAAACCTGTGCCTCCAGGCAACAAGCCCGACCAAAGCGAGAACTTAGCAAGGCTTTAAATGGATGTCCCAGGCACGGTTCTAAGAGCTTCTCCAGCACAGAAATAGCAATAGCGAGGTAACAGGAAAACAAAGTAAATCAAGGCACACAGATTTTGCTGTGGGCAGCGAACCCAGTGCTGCAGAGACAGGCTGTCCCGCCGAGCAGGGCAGAGCAGGTGCAGCAGCAGCAGCAGGACCTGCCCCACCGCCCCAGCCTCCAGTGGGCTCCCAGAGCCCCATGTCCAGCCCACAGACCCAGCAGACCAGCAAAGCCTGGCTAAGATGTGCTACTCACGCTGTAATCACACCATTAAGAGCAGTGTGGGCAAAGACTTACAAAAATAGCCGAGACTATATATAGCAACTCTGATTTAATTAAAATTAAATACAGTTGTGAGAAAGCTAACTGACCGTTACTGAGAACTCTTGATCAGAACAAACTGTTCAGCACTGTGCCACTCTGCAATCATTAGATCTAATGTGATGACAGTACAGCTAAAAGACTCTGTCCTGGTCTGTTCTAAACATGACCTCTTCCAGCTGAACCTCTTGTTAGATATACTTTGAAACGCTGCATTTTGATCAAAGGCCACATAGAGAAGAGGTATCTTAAAAAAGGTATTTAACATCCTCAGTTCTTGCTTTTTTGTTAAATAAGGGTGTTCCATTTTACTTGGCAAGCACCTTGGCTTGAAACAGTGGTCCCTTTATCTGATTCATAATTTAAGCCTCTTCCATATTTTGTGTTTGAAGACAATTCAGTTGCTAGGTCACAGCCAAAGGGCTACACATGTCACTAACCTACCTTATTTCTTGCAGGGATGGGCATGGCTGACGAGTGGGGGGCAGAAACCATCTCCCACCTCATGGGACCAGCCAATACAGGACTCCTGCAGTGTGCCAAGGGAGAACCCAACACCACACTCAAAGTGCTTTAATCTGCCAGCAGAAGACTTCACTTTGCATGGTCCTTACAAAGCATTTTTACTTTCTTTAATTGTCTCCACACAGGGAATTCCTTCAACTTAGTAATTCTGCCCTGTCTAGCTGTACCCTCCAGTGACCCATGGAAGGGGCCTGCTATGAGAACAGCATTTTCACCAAAGCAGGCAGCAGAGCCCCTACAGAATTGCTCCCCCAGCACAAGGTAGAAGACAAAGGTAGTGAAGCAGTACACTGGATTTAGGCTCAACACTTGACTCTCCCCTTCCTTTTAGTGTAACATGTTCCCTTTGTACCATTACAGCTTGGTAAGTACTGATAAGTTTCCTCTGTGTTCTTAAAAAAAAAAAAAACAACAAAAAAACCCCTTCATTTGAACAAGATGCATTTTTAAGCTGATTTTTGTTTCCAGTTCTTATGCACTTCCCACCCACTGCTTTCATCCAATTTCAACAAAAACCACCCACCACAGACTTAAGAACAAGGACACACACCCTGCCCAAGGACACACACCCTGTCCCCTCTCCCCCAGAGGGACCATCTTCTGCCATGTGTAAGGGGCAGATCCTTGTTTTAGGCAAGCTGCAGCTGAGCTACCTGCCAGAAGAGCAGGGATGGAAGTATTTGGAGGAACTAAAACACTGTCCTGGAAAAAGTTGTAGGAGTTTGCCAAAAGATGTAGCTTTTGTACGGTTAATTAGCTCCCTCAGGAACGGTTCTGACAGGAGGAACTAGAAGAGAAATACATACTGTTCCAGGGCTTGCTGCAACAGAGACCTGACCTGCGCATTTTGAAACACCCCACAGGAGTTACCTGGTCATGCTCCCAAAATCTCCTCATGAGAGTGCTGCAGCCAGGCTCTTGGCTGAGGAACCCACAAAATCACCTTCACTCCCGGTTGTGTGTGAGCAGCGACAAAGCTGCTCACACACACTCACAGCAGCTTTCCACTTCAACACCAGTCTGTCTAAAATGGTGGTAAAACAGCAGCATTCACTTATACTCTGAAAGCCCGTGTTTTTTCCTCCACAGAAACGTTTATGGACACTGGTGTATACTTACACTTTCCACAGCCATACCACTCCACGGGATTTTCCTCAACACAGGCCCCAAGGACTGGGACAGAAAGAAACTTCGAGCCTCCTTCTAGGGCGTTGCATCACCAGCAGCAGCAGTTCCAGGGCAGACTACAAGAGTCTCTCCTGCTTCCATGAGCACCTTGTGTCAGGCAGTGCAGGTGAACATTCACGGGGCTGCAGGACAGGGGCAGCTCCTCACCTCTTGGAGCGTGTACAAAGCATCACAAACCAACAGGCATTTTTGCTGGCCATGTTTTTATTTGTTTTTCGTTTTAAACAGGGGAGCCAATGATACATCCAGTATTTCAAAAAATCAGAAGGTAAAACAAATTTTCAAAAGACCGAGATGCTACATGCTATATTTAACCTAATTTTATTCATGCTTGCTTTGGAGGGGGGGTCGGGAGTGGGACAGGAATCATTCAGTAAAAACAGACAGTAAAAACAAAATGTCTCACCATATAGAACTTTAACCTACAGTAATGTTGTACCTTAATTATTTCCATGCACACAACTAACATTACAAAATTTTTAAAAAATGAACACAATTAAGACTTCTAGGAGCATCTGATAATAAAGCAATTCCTAATTTCTTTTGTAGAGATCAAGCACCTCCAATTACAAATTCCTATACACAGTGAGTGCTTTACTTGAAATGAAAACTAAAAAACAAAAAATGTATTGGATAGCCTCAGAATAAGCCGATGTTAATATATATCCAGCTATGTAGGCAATAAAACCATAGTGCTAAACAAAACCTTTTATCTGAAAAGTAACTCAAAAATTAGGTTGACTTTATCTATAATTACAGAAATATACTTATTTGCTAAAATAAATAAAAGTGCTGCATATTAACACTTCACTATAAAGAATGCATACCAGAACATTTATAAATATTGAATGATTTTCAATAGGAATAGCTACTACAATAATGCTGGCTAAATAGAAGTGCATAATGAGAAGCACTATGGGTGGTTAATGTTTTGCCACATACTGCTGTTACCTTGAGGTAGATAACACATGCGTACCAAATTCTGCATTCATTTCAGTTGCTGCTGGTATCATGTGTCTAAGAAATGTGTACAGTATGAAAAACTCTAAAATACGCATGAATGAAAAAAATGTTTTGGGAAAAATAGATATTTTCATGCAATTATGTACAGTCTCACTGTGTAAATTTCAAGGCAAGGTTCTTTTTCTGCAAAACATGGACTCTGTTTTACTGAGAGAATGTTTTTTCTTGGTTTAGTGCATTTTTTTTGTTACCTCCTGCATTTTGCATTATTTTGCTCTATTCTTTAATTTTGTGTGCAAACGACATGCCAGTTTAAAAACAAAACTAACTCATGTATAGAAAGTAATTCTGGATTGTAAAAACAATGGTAAACAGAAAACTAATGAAATCCATACCAAAATTACACCGTCTGATTCAAGTAAAAAAATTACTTACACTAGTAATAAAAAAAGACAAACACATCTCATGAATATAAAAGAAATGTCTGCTGAGTGTTTTAGTTTAGATGTTTCAGAATGCTGCTGTAGGTTTTGTGAGGAATTTGGGGAGATGATTTCATAGCAGAAGGCGTTAGCGTGGCCTGTATTGACTTCAGAGGCGAACCAACAGGGCTGTGAAACTGAGGAATACCTATAGCCTCAAGCTGCTTGTTGAAGAGGAGTTCCCCACTGTTACTGAGAAAACTCTCTTCTCTCTCCTTCTCCCCAAGCTTCCCCTCTTCTACTGGCTCAGGTTCTAGCATTTCAGCATCTTCTTTTTTACTAAAAAATTTGTCCAAATAACTGGTGTAAGTATTTTCTTTTTCAACTTGTTCATCTTTCCTGACTTCGCAACAGAACTGGTCTATGAGGAAGCACTCCTCCCCACCACTCACAAACTGACTGTCCCAAGAGGTTTGGTACAGAGCTTCTAACTGTGCCAAATTAGCCATTCCTTTCTCCTCCTTCTCTCTGCTTACCGACTTCGATATTATTCCTTTCAACTCAATTTGAGACACTGAACTATTCAAGTCATTTAATTTATCAACATCAGTAGACTCATGTTGTAAACTAAGCTGGATGGTTTCTGCTATAAAAGAATCAAAGTCAAATCCTTGATTCTTCTCCCTTTCTTTCTCAACAAGTTGCTGTGATGCTTCCTCAAGTGCTATCTGAGCTTTCACCAACCCATTCTTTTCACATTTAGACTTGCCTTTCTTATCGGACTTCTCTTTGCTTTGTTCCTTCCAGTTCGAAAGATCTATAATAAGCTTGGGCTCGTAGTAATGATTTACTTCACTGTCTCGCCAAACTAAATTATCTAGGTATGAAGATGACCTCATTTTGTAATTACAAGTGTGACTACATTCCAGATCACAATACTTGTTTTCATGGTGATCTGAATACTGCCAGCAAGGCTCAGTAGAGAAGTGGGTGTCAAAGGCAGGATCCTCCAGGTACTTTTCACGATCTCCATCCAAATATTTGCGAGGATCTACTTGCACTTCTTCTTCATCAGTAACATCAGAAAGAGCCCTTGGATCGCGCTGAACTTCATCAGCTTCAAAGTTATTATGAATAGGCCAGTCATGGTCTGAAAATTGACTTTCATGGTATCTGTAAAACAATTTCCTAAGTGTTAGCAGCTAAAAATTGTCTTCTAGATCCAAAGACAGGAAGAGTTTAGAACTTCCCTTACAGAATAATGACAATTCAACACAAAGTTATCCTTAATTCAATTGGGTATGTCTTCCAGGTTTTAATTTAATCTGGCATAAGCAACCCTCAAATGCACATCTGAAAGATTTAAGTCTGGAATTAGGTACAATAGCTCACTCCATTTACAGAACTCTTTCTAAAAGTGTGTTTAACTGACTTAAGATGACTACTGTGAGTCTCTTTACTATTACATGCACTAAGCATTAGACAAGACAATCATACCTAAAACTCTCTTTAAATAAAGTTTTTTTTTTAGAGAAATATTTTGGGTAAAAAAAATAATGGAGAGATTAACTTTAGATTCTAGAGTCCTGAGTGCATCTCAGGAATGTATCAGCCTATCCAAGTCAGTGTAATGAATTATAAACTCAATGACAATGTCTATAAGGGAAAATTTTATACTCAGGTCAACTTCAGAAGAAGCAACAAACAGAAAAGGAAATGATGCCCCTGAAGCAACATTACTTCAAGTGCAAAAGCATCCAGTTATGCTACCACAGTAAGTGATAAATTTACCTTTCCCAATTATAAATATGGCTGTGACTTTCATCCATTAGCAGAATATCATCAACCTCATCTTCAATGTGAAAAGGATGACTTGAAATAGGCTCATCCGTTGGAAAGGAATAAATGCTCATGTAAGGATGGGACAAAGCTTCTTCTGCTGTCAATCGATCCATGGGACTAAACGTCAAAATTTGCTCCAGAAAGTCCAGCGCTGCAGAGAAAAAGTTACCATTAAGTGGGACATTTCAGACACTCAGAATTTAATATTAAGGTGCGGTGCTTTGCTCTAGAGCTCTACTTCCTTCACAGTAGCCACCTGAAAAATATCAGCTACTGACAGTACACTGCCAAATATTCATTCCAGAGCCATCGGAAAGCTGGAAGAGTAAATCAGATCTAACTTAAAACATGAAAAAATACTGAGAGACAAATGCTTCAAGCTGAATCAGTATTCACCAACACCAGGAAACACTGCTGTTACTTTGGTTGGGGGACTCTTTTAAAAACATTTGGAAGACAGTTCTTTTACACTGACTCCATTCCAATGTTCCCTTATATTTAGAAGGCCAGTGTCTTAAAATAGAGCAATTCCAGTGAAAATAACTCCAGCAGAGATTCACAGTTCTACTCCAAAGATCACCAAGAGCTATTATGGAAGCAAATTTTTTTTATTACAGCAGAAGATAATCCTTCTGCAGAGAACGCAGATTGCTTTTAACAATCACAAAGCTGTACTGCAAAGTTGGTCTTGCTATTTTATAACGTTGAAACATGGGAAGTATTTTTTTTTTTAAATTTACTTACCTTCAGGACTGATGCCTGGAAGCAACTGAGTTAAAGGTTTGTGTGGCTCAGTCATATCGTTTCTAATGTAAACTGGAATTACATTGAGAAGCTCCTGACGGTCCTCCTCATGTACAACAGGAATTGATTCTAGAATCAACTGCATCTGTTCAAGTTCATGCGCACCTGAGCACCAAAGAGAAAATACAAGCTGCCATTTCGACTTCAAACGCTTCTGATCCCTGTACATCAAAGGCACGTCAAAATTTTGTGCTCTGAGCAGCTATTTCCAGTAAAAGATTATAATCTCCTACAACAGAGGAAAGGGTGAAGTTCTGAATTTAAATGATAATAAATCTGAAGAGCTCTCAAGAAAGGCCCTGGCGCAAAAAGAATTACAGAGCTGCTACTCACAGATAAAGCGACCTAACCTTAAGCTTTTGCAAGGATGTTTTCACAATGGAAGAGGTACTCTACAAAACATCCTACCTTTTTGTTATATACTATATACTGCAATCTTTCCCTTTCAACTGATCCACCTTACTAATTCAGTATTTGACCTCAGTTTGAATTATATGCCCCTTACTCGTAAAACCAGTAGTGGCTTACCTCAGAAAGGGATATTACACGCCATAACCATTTGCACTAATATTCTACTCTGAAATCCTGCATTAGCTGTCAGGTGCAAGACAACAGTCACCTTTCAGTTAAGCAGAGTGAATAGTGTTTTTAAAAAAAGTACTGTATTATGACTGAAATGATAGTTACTCTTCTAGCAGTACCTGAAGTGTCCCTGTGTAAGAACCAGAAGGGCCCATACAGCAGGTCAGTTTGGAATAATGAACAGCATCTGGACTACCCAGAAATAGAGCTTGTCAAACTCAACTCATTGTTCAGTTCCAAGAAGGACCCTAGAGATTCTACTAGCAGGTGAAACTACATAGGATTATTTGCATGCCAGCATTTCCCTCCTTCACCAAGCAGCTCTGGGCAATGACAAGCAATACCAACGCATGTGACATTATGTATAAAAATAAATGGGGCCAGCAAGAGACTGTACATCTCAAAACCTACACACTATCACTTCACTTCAGCAGCCTGCACTGGAAATCCTGTCAGGTGACCTAAAGAAACGCTGAAGCAAAGTCACTACAGAAAATCTGACAGAGACCTAGGTTCCCCAAATGAATCAGTGCTGCCTCCTGTTACTGGATTGCAAAAGCTGTTTTGTCCTTCTGCTTCAAACTGCTACAAATTACTTAATATGATCTATCAGATTTACAGGGCCTGTAATTCGTTGGAAAACAGATTCTACTGTATAATTACAGCCATCTTAAAAATTAATCAGACTTCTTTCCACTATAAGCAAAATGAGCATTTTAAAATATTCATTTAGTAAAAAGAACCAGAGAATTTGTTTGGAACATTTTTGTTGAATTGAATTGAATTCTTCTGCCTCAACTTCTCTCATTTATCCCAGGTATTCTGCAATTTTAATCTGCATTCTTCCTTAACATTCTCATCAGCTTTCCAGAGAGCAGCATTCCTAAGGGATGGTTCAGAAGTAGACAGGAAGCTGCACATTAACCAAATCAAGCCCTTCAAACAACTTTGCAAAAGAATTTTATTCAGAGTCTCAGGATCACTGACATATCTCCAACCATATTCCTTTTCCAAATGCATGACATGAAGAAATCCACTTTTCTTTAAGATTACAAAACCATGGCAGTGCTAAATTTTCAGAGGGACACATCCATATCTAAAAATATTTTTCTAGGGATCTACACAATGCAATTATCAAGCCTACAAATTTAGATGTTTGGTTACTAAGACCAAGTTTAAAACCCAGAATTTTAACTCACTGCACAGCTATTAAGCCAATAAAAATTTGTGACAAATACCGATGCTACTCAAAAGAAAAGCCAAAATGCTGGCAGTTGTGATCAATCCACGCTGAATGATGAAATCTGCAGACTTTCTCCCTCTATTTCACTATTTGCCAGTAGAAGTGCTTGATGCAATAGGAACCTAATAAATCTCTTATCAGCCAAGCATTTAACACACTGTGGACCTTACTCCAGTAGTTAAAAACTCAAAGAGTGAGAAACTCCCTGCAAGTGAGGAAAAACCTCTGCACATATCAATCATTGATTTCTACCAAATAATGTTTTCAAGCAACTGTTCTCCATTAACAATACTTAATGGGAAAAAGGTAATTTCATTACCTTTTCATGCAACACTAAAATTACTGCAGGGGTGTCCTCTTAGTCCACACATATCTAAAGGAATGTGGACTTTGAAATATAAGCTTAGTTCTTTGGGGTTTTATCTGTATTAGTCCAGTAATTTATACCAACAGGAGCAAATCCAAGAGCAAGCCTGAATGAGACAGCTGCTGCTGAGGCCCCAGGGTGCACACAAAATCAGCATTTCAGGTTTACTGCAGAGTAGAGCTCATCTGCTCCCATGGACCGAATGCTTGTCAGCAGGTGGAGCACACTGGTGACCTCCTACAGTGCAAATGACAGTTTCATTTCATCTGAAAGGCTCCAGTTTGTGCACTGAGCTAAGTCAGCAACGTGGTACAGGATGGCCATAAGATATTCGCTTCACAAGTTCCCTCCTGGTCCTAACCAAAGCATTAATACAGACATGTCCAATGAGACCAGAGCATTGCTTCCTGTCTTACCAGAAACAGCTGAAGGCTGCACATTTCCTTGCTATGTCACACTGAATTTTACATTTTTAAATCTTAAATCTATACCACTGGGACTTCATAATTTAAAATACAAAGAAGCAGGAAGTGATTAGGTTAACTACCTTCAACAGAATAATCTTTATGTATATGATACTCAGGGCATTCATAATCCTCAAATACTCCCTGGGTACACCAATTCACACAGGTATTAGAACCCTTCTTAGGCATCCAATAAATTTAGCTTAACATAATGCAGACAGATTTACCATATAGGAGTACTGCATTAAACTGTGATTTGTTTAAATATACACCAATACAAGTAACAAAATTGAAGTGTCTTCTGCTTTACAAAGTACATCCACTTACAGTTTATATAACTGCATAATAATATAGCATATCCTGAGCAATGACTACTGAGTCAATGACTACTGATATTAACCATGAGAACCAATCCTTCTTGGGGGAGATAATTAAGCAGTACAACTCATTTTAGGAATATGCACACATATTTTTATTCTACCCACCTGCAAAGAGGGTTTTCCCAGTCAGCATTTCAGCAAAGATGCAACCTGCAGCCCACATGTCAATGGCTTTAGTGTAGTTGTTAGGAGAAAGCAAAAGACGGGGCGATCTGTACCATTTAGTAACCAATCCTTCAGAAAGATGGCCCTAATGAAATTAATTAAAAGGGAAAAAAAAAAAAAAAGGAAAAATTTACAGAGATTTTTTCAAGATTTTTTTTTTTTAATTACTTGTTTCTTATTTTTTTAATGCACTACTAGAAGATTTCTTGGTGTCAAGGTCCCGGGGATTGTACCACGTACCTCCTACTACACCCTTCTACCTTTTTAAATGAAATACAAGTATCTTTATGAGTGAACAGCAGCGATGTAGAACTATGACACTATTTATTAATTAAATGAGGTACTGCAGCAAAACTCTCATTCCCAGGTGCCAAATAAATGCAGAGACGATACTGAACTCTCTCATGAAACCTCATCTAGAGCAGGAAGACAGCTATCTCTAAACCAATCCCAGGAAGTAGCCACACTTGCACATTACAAATGCACCTCTTATAAACTTAGATAAGGCTGCTATAGTTATGCCTCTGAATGTTGCTCTTAATCTCAGGCTATGTTTTCTGAACACAACTAGTAAAAAAAAAAAAAAAAAAAAGACTACTGCAAGCATAAAACTGAGACAAAGCATGTCATTCAATGATCTGTTTTACTCTATTTGCAAGCATTCCAGTTCTACAGCATGATCCCCTAACATGATAGCCCACCTGATAACAAGGCCTTCCACAGCCTTTCTACCTGTGC
Source organism: Oxyruncus cristatus (assembly GCA_013399855.1). NCBI lineage: Eukaryota > Metazoa > Chordata > Aves > Passeriformes > Cotingidae > Oxyruncus > Oxyruncus cristatus. The sequence goes on from VXAY01002056.1 coordinate 593,953, forward strand.
AAAAAGGAGGAGGATGCTATTTTAAGAAGGCACAGCTGTCAGTGTATCACTTAGATATTCCCACTCTCTGCATACCTTGTGGGAATAATGAGGATCCATGATTCGTGCAAGACCAAAGTCACCAATCTTCAGCACCAAGTCTTCAGTATTAATGAAAAGATTAGCTGGTTTGAGATCTCTATGCAGAACATTTGCAGAGTGAATATACTTGAGCCCACGTAGCAGCTGGTACATGAAAAGTCTGGCATGATCTTCCAGTAAAGGGCCTTGCTCTAGCAAATTAGCCAGATCTGTCTCCATGTATTCCTGGACAATGTAAACACAGTTCAATTCTGTAAGGGAGCCCACGTCATCTGTTAACTGGCTTCCACTGGGACCAAGAATTTCAAATACTTTGACAATGTTATCGTGGTCAAGTCTTCTAATAATTTTGATCTCACGTAGAGCATGTTTAACACTCTGGGGATCTGTAAGGACAATTTTCTTGACAGCCACTCTTTTGTCACAGTCATTATCGACAGCAGAAAAAACTAAGCCATTTCCACCACAGCCCAGTGGTTTTAAGTCCATATAGCGAGAGCCCAGATCAAAACCATGAATGTTCATGAGACTTTCAAATTTTTCTGCCATTTTTAAATTCTTTACGTTTCTTTTTCCTCAAACTACTAAGCTTCTGTAAACACACGGAGACACTTCCACTGGTATCTGAAGGAAAGGTCTTAGAGAAAGGGAGAAGAAACACTTGGCTTTGATAGCAAGATGATTTCTTGACACTCTCATTTCATTATGAGCCAGCCAGGCCTGTTGTGTCCCCTTGAATTTAGAGCCCGTAAGCTCTAGAACTCAAACCGAGCATAAGATAGAAAGATTGCAGCATTCATAGTTCAAGAAAGGTGCAGCATGTCTGCAGACATTAAAGAAAATACTCACAAGAAACTCAAACGGAATGAAATGACATACTATGCACTCAGCTCTACTGTGCTAAACTGGTTAACATTTAACAAAAATGTGAATAAATATGCACATAATAGGCTTCTATTAACATCCTCCTCCTCACAGTGCAGATACATTCAGTGTTGGACTGGTCCTGAGCAGCGTCATTCTATGGTGCTGGTAAGCACTAATTTTTTTTTCCTTCTTCCTCCTTTTTCTCTCCTTTGTTTACAGTCTAGTTAAGTGGGAAACTGGCAGCTCTTGATTTACAAAAGATGCCTTCTGTTAATGATCAGGTGGCTCCAGCTCACCACAATCACAATCAAAGCTACCATCCATTTTACTCCGTGACAACCTGAAAAGCAGAGAAAAACACATCAGTACTGCAGCATATACAAAGTCTTCCTCCCCCCCGCCAGCTCATTAAGTTGTTCTAAATAAACAACTTATTTGCTGCCCAGTTACAAAATAAGAAGCCATCACAAAAGCTAAACTAATTAGAAATGACATATAGTTTTCATACTTGTGGTAGAAAACTGACAATAACGACCAACCACCATTTCTAAACGTATCGTGAACATTTTTGATATAATCTATTGAAAACATATGGCACATAATGAAAAATCCTCCTGATTCTTAATACAAAAGGGAATAACAAAGAAAACATCTCTATTGGAGAATTACCAAGAGACAACTGAGACACAATAATATCCTTAACATCAGTCACTAAATCTTGGAGTAATTATTTTCACTGAATTTTTACTCAAAGACAAGATCAGGTTTAACTATTTCACCATCATAAGAGATAACTGAGTACTGTTCACACAAAAAGGGTAAGGCTTGTGCACTCCCAGTATTTATTGACTTCCCAGAGTATACAGCACATCCAATGCCACTTATAAAGCTTATGAAGAGTTTGGATAAAGTTTACTCACATCTCAAATAACAACTTTGCCTCTATAGACTCATTATTACAGGAATCATAGGGGTAATTCATACATATCAGACAAATATTATTACTTTAACAGTTACTTCTACACTTATCCAACTAGATTACAGAGAAAAACTAACAGCACGTACATTTTACAGAGTAAATGATATATTCTACAACCACTTCCCCTGATATATGGCACTTTCAGACATCATTAATTTTTTAATAGTATAATGAACTCACCTACTATTTATGAAAAAACAAACTGGTAATTTTCTCAGTAAGTTCCTGTCAGCAGCAGCAAAACGCAGTCATAAAGACCACACGCTGAATTTCTGTACAACACCCCCTTTTCTTTAAAAGGCTCAAAAATGCCACAAAGAGAAGAGTGGTAAGGTTTGGGCAATTCCATTACAAGTCACTTGTATGTTCTTCCCCAACAACTACAGGTCACATCAAACCACTAAATGCCTTGTGTTCAATCTTAGATTAACAAATTTCAGCATAAATGTAAGGGTCTCCAAACTATCCCAACACTTCAGAATTAATTGTATGAGTGTTTTTCCTTAAAACTGTGCTAGCACTTCAGTGGGACAACTGGGGGCAAGCAAAACAAGCCTCCTCGCTCCTGACAGAACAGGAAGAGCAGCTGACAAGTTATTAACACATTCTAAATAATGGCCTCAATTCACTAAAGTAATCAAAACTGTATAGAGAAAAAGAAAAAAAAGGAAAGAAAGGCACACTGGCAAATAGAAACAAGACTGTTTTAACACATTCAAATATTGCCTTTCCTTAAGCCTAAGCCTCACTGTCACCAAGACACACAGCCCCAATGACCTGGGCTCACTCACTCTCCTCCCACACACCACCTGCCTCCAGGTACTTATACAGCAATTTGACAAACATAGGAAAGGAGGAAACACATGCTGTTCTCTGCTCAGTTTTTCTTCTTAAATAAAGATTACCAAATGTAGTATTTCTAAACTGAAAAGCACTGAGCTGTCCTCCACTAGTGGTGATCTTCAGAGCTTTCTCTACTCAGCACACTGGACTACTGCCTTGGGATTCCTTTCTTTGAGCACTGGCAAGTCCTAATTATTAACAGTGTTTTACAAGGGTTTATAGCCTCAGTACAAATATAATGAGGGAACACTATAACTTTTCCCAAAACTATCTTTTCTATCTTTCTATCAACATTAAGACAAAGTGAGGACCTCTCTTAAAATACCCATGAATTTACTTAAAGAACAAAAATAAAATTTATCCTAAAGAGGACAACATCAGTGACTATCCAACACTGTTCACAATTATAAAACTCCTAAGTCTAGCCTCTTGATTATTAACATTTTTACACCTAAACATATTTTCTCACTCACATGTATCACTTTCAGGATCACTCATTGTGAGCTGCTGACTGTAAAACAGTTCACATCACCCCATCTTCCTTTCATTCTGACACCCCCCCCTTCAAATTAGTATGAGCTATAAAAATGAATTTCCACAACATTTTAAATTTTATGCTAACTCAAGGTCCAAGGCCTCTGTTCAAATACCCTGCAATAAGTTGTATTTTATATCCTTGGGACCACCTAAACCCAGTTGTATTCTTCCTCATAATTAGGCTTATTGTTTCATATGCTGATGTCTTCAATATGCAGCAACGCTGAATCTGTTTGCACCAGCTGGGTGACACATTTGGAACCTCTCTTTTAGCTAGTTCCATTAAACGGCACAGGAACAGATTCAGGAAGATGACCACGAGCAGCAAGGATTAAGATCTATCACCTCTTCACCCCAACTCAAATCTCACCCCCTACTGCCGCGACTGAATGAGACAGCAGCAATGACATGACTGCTTCAGGGAGAAAGGGAGTTAATGGCCCACTTGCTTACTGAAGTAGGAGCCCTAAAATTTTCATTCCGCACCTCTGAAATGATGCATTTTTCACCATCAGCTTATACTGTATCTCCTTCCCCTAGGTGACCACTCACTACGATGTTTTCACGGAGCATGTAATGATCTCCACAGAGTGATTTAGCTAAGGAAACAAATGCTGGAAACATTGCAAACTTCAATTTGACCCGATGCTGCTACAAACTTCCTATCTGTGAGCAAACTACTTAATCCCAAACTCAGTAAAAGCAGGGCCCAGCTATCATTCAGACCAGGACCTAGTTCTGGAAGGAAGGAAGCTGACCAAGAGGCAGCCCGTCTACCAAACACATACAGTACCCTCATAAGAGCATGGTGAGGACAGTCAGGGACTGTCCTAGCAAAAATGTTCCAGTATTGAAACAAATTAAGATCCAGTAATTGAGAGTGATCTTTCATTTATTGCCACTGAAAAATTCTATTTTAGAAATGTAACAGATGCTGACGCTGTAGCAGGTTCACATATTCTCATCGAACCAAGAAATTAACCCCAAACGTTCCCTTCCTCTAAGATGATAATTACTTAAAGGATAATCAGGTAGGAGAAATTAAAGCTTTTCCCAAAAACAAATAAAATGAGCTCAAAGTAACCAATTTTCTTCTTTGCATTTTACAATAGCTTTTAACTTTAGAAAATAATGAGATGCGGGGTTTTTCTAGACGCTAATACTTATAAAGACAGCGACAAGTTTATAAATTTTGAGTTTCAATGGTCCGACTGCCTACCCTGAAAATACACAAAACCAACAAACTCCTCCTCAGCTGTGTATCTGCTCCAACCACTTCAAACACATGACAGACTATGGTATAAAAAGGGGGGGGGGGTTTAATCACCCCAATTTGCACTTAACAGGCTATTGACGCAGGCACTGACGTTTTCATTTAGGATAACTGTCCCCTTTCCAAGACTACCTTTTTTATTTTTTTTAAGTGATACTTCTATTCCTTCCTCCCACGAAGTTTAAAGAGAGAGACACAAAGATACTGGTTTGTTAAGTGGTTTATAACTATGCTTTTAAAATGGGCCAGTTCTTGGAAGAGAGCAACATAAGCGACCCACAGAAGGCCTTTGAAATCATCCCTAGTGCCAGCAGACATCGTCACACATGACCAGCTTCAGGTATTACGCAAGCAGCCCCTTCAATGCGTGCTCAACTTCTGCACGTGGATTTATCACAGTTTTCAGGAAACAGGATGTGCACTGAATCAGTCAGGTAGGAGATGTTTACTTTTTCAGAAATACAAATAAGACTGAGAGATACCAGTTAATTTGATTATGCCGACCATATAATGATCAAATCATTACTCACAAGAGAAAGACCACGAATGACTAATGACATATTATACAACTGCTAAGTACTATCCCTTTGACTATAAAAATACAGGGCACAGAAGTATTTTTTTTTTTTAGATCAGCCACGTTGCAGTCAGTAGGCAGAGTGAGTCATCGTCCAACTCACGAAACTGTCGCTTTTCTACAGCCTCCTACTTGCTCCCCACACTGTTTAGGGAACTCTGTGCTGGCAGTAAGCAAACGTTACTATTAGTTTATAAATCTTGTGAAGGATCTGTAAAAACACACGAGAATCCAGTGCGTTTTGCTGTAATGTGTATAAAAATGGTTTGGCCGTCCTTTTGGATCATTCAGTGGAAACTCCCCACTGAAAGAGCCGACCATCAGCTTACCACAGCCTCCTGCACCTCGGCAGAGCTGCTACGGTCTCCTGTTCCACTGAACAGTTAACCAGTCAAGAGTGAATTCAAGATAACAACCACACAAGCAAGGACTGAGCCTGAGCGAGGGGCTGAAATCAAAGTTCCCATTTTAGCTTTACAGCGAAACACATTTTCGGAACGCAATTACCAAACCAAAATGTACCTCTATTTTAAGCCACCGCTTTCCGGAATTTGTAGCTGGTTTATAAACACATGATGATGTTATTTTTACATATACACATAAAAAGCTTGTTGCCAACAGCGCTGTTATCAAGGCTTGCACCGGCCATATGACAACATGCCGAACACCGCTTCTCTTCCCACAACACAATTAACAGCCATTGTCAGGCTGGTCTCTGAATTAGTCAAAAAAAGAGACACATCCTACAGATGCCAAGTGAGAGCATCCCTGCCTGCCCAGGCAAGCGTCCCTGCCCTCCCAAATCCCAAAACTCGAGCAGTCTCTCTTCAAGCTATTTCCGTCAGACGTTTCAAGTTACTTGTTAAAGAGTATTAAGTCACTTTCCCCGCAAAATGTTACCGGATCCTGCGGGCGCCCGGCAGCCGGAGCGAGCGGTACCTGTGCCCTCTCCCGGTTGGAGAGCAGCGCCGGTTGCAGCAGCAAAACTTCCGCAGGCTGTGGATGGGCCGGGCCCCCCCCCGGCAAAGGACATCCTTCCTCCCGCCACCCCCCGGGCCGAGC